>JARQOC010002153.1:0-29212 GCA_033576535.1 Allobates femoralis
ATCTTTTGTTTATGGACTATGTACTACGTGTCTTTACATGATGCACCTTGTTTCCTGCATATTTATGTTTATATGTGTCTCTAATAAAATGATTTATATGATTGTTTAAAGCAAGCGTAATGGATAGGGTGGTGCAGCACTGTGGAGAGCTTTACGGGTAAAGCTTGATATGTTTTTATATTGGACTCTAGTGGATGGGTAAATTAGTGCAATGACTGGCACAGGACAGAGGCTTTGATGTAGCAGTTACAGAGGAATAGAATCCTGGCTGCTGTAATCGGGATGGATTGAAGAGGGGAGAGTTTCAATAGTCCAGACCAAATCAGCAGGGAGTATGAGAGATGGCGGATTAGATGGGATAGAGCAGAAGTTGAGAGACTAGGGGTGATTAGAGACAGGTCTGTATAATTGGCAGCACAGCTTTGATTAAGGAATGTTTTTTAAGTAATGGGTGTATACTGGCGTGTTTGAAGTAGCAGGGAAAGATACCGGTGAGGTGAAGTATGACAGCCAAGTTTTCACAATTGACACCAATAAGCAGCCAAACATGAATGCTGTGTTGTAATATTGTAAGTAGAAAACCAAAGGAATGTGATGTTAACTGTTGTCTACATTAACTGAACCTGTCACTCAGTTCATCCTGCCCAAACCATGGACAGCATGAATCAGAGCCTAGCTACACATATTAATGCCAAGATCCAGAGGGTGAGACGAGCGGAGTACCTATGGTTGACATATCTCCCTAATGTGCACACACTGGAGAGACCTGTATCTAGAGAGATGTGCTGGACTAGTCAAGTCTCTGCCTATTGTCCCTGACCGGATCTTCAAACTATATATTTTTTTTCTTAAACTCCTTGTTGTATCAGAAAAAATAAACCTGGCTAGCATGAATTGAATGCCAGGGTCACTTTAATACTTGCCTTCCAGATGCATGCTAATAAGAATAAGGATACTTTTTGATGCCCTAAAAACATACAACACGTTTTATTGATGTTGATAGAAGTTTTTAGGATTTACCAAATAATGGATTTTTTAAAGGCCACTAAATAAATCGCATAAATGTCATCTGCAACTACCAATTACAACGGGACCCTCAACAACTCTCCCTCCCAACCCTCCAACGTCATCTTGTAATTTCAGTGGTTGATCTTTTGTTTTCAGGGAGATAAGCCACTGCCAGAAGAGTTTGGCAGGGGCCTCATTTTCACCCCATATCCAATACACATGAAAACTCGGCCAAGCCGAGGTTTCCGATACATGGGGAGATCATATTCATTTTAGAGGCACTGCAACAAATGTTACACTGGTGAATCACGAAAAAACAGTAAAACAAACGTCTAAAACATACTCTGTTGTATTAAATAAAGTAAGGAGCAAGTGCTGATAAAAAAATCAAAATCCGGGTATTTGGTTGATACTTTTGCAAAAAATGTACCATAAGCTGCTCTACCAAAACGTCAAGGTAACCCGTGTCAGACAGTCCGTACCTGATGTATTTAAAAACCTGATCCAATGTCTAGTACCTATAACAGGATATATAGAACAGGATTCAGACAGGCAGACATGTTACACTGGTTCTGCTTGGTTCTTTACAATGCATTCTAAATTATTATGCAAATGTTATTTATTTTCCTAAATGGCCGATGCAAATGTGTCAGTATAATTTTCAATTCGTGAACTGTTAGAGTGTAAAGCACATTTCATTGGACAAACCTCCCAATGATAACAACATGATTTTCTTCAAAACTAAAAGAAAACTCAAATTATGCACAACAGAGTTTTCCAAATATTTTATAAGCTGCAAAGAATTGAAAATGGTCATTTGTAGGATTTGCAGCATTGAAATGTGTGAACGTAGCCTTATACTCCCTTCCCATGCCGGCGCTCATGTGAGGTTGCAACGTCACACAGCCCCGAGCCCAATCACTGCCGGCTTCTCTCTCCCTTCTTTTGAACATATGATTAATCAATAGAAAGTGAGCACCCTGAGGGGCGGGGCTAAACGGACTTTCTGGGAGAGAAAAAAAAAACCTCTGTTTAAATGCTGCTGAAGAGGGAGAGAATGATTGGAGCACCCTGAGGGGCGGGGCTAAACGGACTTTTTGGGAGAGAAAAAAAAAACCTCTGTTTAAATGCTGCTGAAGAGGGAGAGAATGATTGGCAGCGGTGGGCAGATTACACATGCAGGGGTGTGAATCTGACCTTGGCTGCAGCCCCTAGCCACCTCCTTAATGGCTGGAGCATGTAAGTTTTCTAAGTGTATTATCTCGGGGTACAGGGCTGCTCAAGTGCTGGGTGACCCCTTGTCTGCATGCTGCAGACATGCTGCATCCAGTGCTGTAATTAGATCACCATGCCTGGTTTGGTGACAGGTCCTCTTTAACTATGGAAGAAAGTGGTTAATCAGAAACTATATATACTTTGTCATACTTTCAGGGACCCTAAAGGGGCTATTAGCTCTCTGTTTATGATTTGATCCTGGTCCAAAACATGACTGTCACGTCGTAGCTGACGTTACAGCATTGAAGAAACATGGTGGCCGTCCACTGCTCCATCCATCTTGACCATACAGAGTTGCACTGCACTTATCAGTAAAGAAAGCTTACCTTTAGGGTACTGTCACACTTGGCGACGCACCAGCGATCTTGACAGCGATACGACCTGGTAGGGATCGCTGGTGAGATGTCAAACAGTCAGATCTCACCGGCGCCGCAACTACGATCCAGAATGATACGGAGGTCGTTGGGACCCTGTTTCTCAGACCTGTAGTATTGAGGTTGTTGTCCCTGTCAAACACACACGATGCATGCTGCCCGGCGGGGCCCCAACGATCAAAAAATCATCAAGGTGACTGTGACACGACCAGCGATCTCACAGCAGGGGCCTGGTCGCTGCTAAGTGTCAAACATAGCGAGGTCGCTGTTGCATCACCAAACTTGTGACTTAGCAGCCATCCCGCTAGCGATCTCTCTCGGTGTGATGGGGGCTTTAGACTTCATATCTTGTTCCACTACAGCCATTTCTGCTTGTGAGCACTGTTTACAAGTGGCCTTACTGTTGGTTTGTGCACAACTGCAAGTCTGTGGAGGATCCTAAATCTTGAGCTTTGTGGGACTCCACAGGCACTAGCTGCTTCAAAGACCTGTTTGCTGCTTTGATATATAAATAATGATATTTTAGCAGCTGCTCTCCTAATCCAAGGAATTTGTCAGTCTTAAAGCTTCTTCATTATACCTTTACCTGCACAAACCCATCTCTACTACATATCACTCACCAATGTCCTCACAGTACGATGATCACGCTTTAGTTTTTGTGCGAGATCTAACATTTTCTTACCTTGTCCAAGGATTTGCACAATTTGATTCTTTTCAGCAACATAGAGATTTTTCTTTCCAATATGGCTTAAAAATTTCTATGGCCTGCATAACAATGTGGAACATCCTTCTTAAAGGGATCCTGTCACCTTCAAAACACCTCCTAGCTATCAAAACATGTCCCTGCAGCATCCCATCATTAATCTCACACTTCTTTTGTCTCCTAAAAGCATCCTGTGAAAGTGGAGAAAAATGTTTTAATACTCACTCATTAGTGATTATAATTAGCAGGGGCTATATTCTTTAGTCACCAGGGGGTGTTGTTTTGCAGCTCCAGGATCCACCCTCTCTCTGTCTGTGCTTAAGTGAAACTGAAACTGAAGGCAGGACTAATGATTTGCATTCTGTGAGTGATAGAGAGGGGGGAGGGCAATGCCTGCACATCACAGCAGAACACACAGAGACAGGGTGGATCCTGGAGCTGCGCAAGAGCCCGCCTTGGTGACTAAAGAATATAGTGACTGCTAATTATAATCACTAATGAGTAAGTATTATAACATTTTTATGCACTTTCACAGGATGCTTTTAGGAGACAAAAGGAGTGTGAGATTATTAATAGGATGCTGCAGGGACATGTTTTGCTAGCTTAGGAGGCGTTTTGGAGGTGACAGGATCCCTTTAAGTAGATTTACTTTAGTGGGGCTCAACTGGCAAACTAATTTTCACTGGTGCTTGAGGTTGATTTCAGTGATGCAAACAGCTCTGAGACACAAGATCATCCACAAGTTTATTTTAAATCAAGAAATTAAGTCTATATGAAACTTAAAGGGAACCTGACCCCTCCAAATCACCTCCAACCCTATTAATACCTGTCCCTGCACCCTAACATATCAGTATTAGTGCTCCTTTTCTACAAAAAAAGTGATCAGTAACATTGGAATAATCAACAATATACACTTACAGATCTGAGACTTCTTGTCCCTGAATAAGTCTCACAGGGCGTCCCCTATGAGACTCTTAAGCCCTCCCTAGGTGCTCATTTTCACGCCCCGAATGACCTACCCTCTCTCTGTCTGTGCTGCTGTGATGTGGAGCTGAAGGCAGGACTAATGATTTGCATTCTGTGAGTGATAGAGAGGGGGGAGGGTAAAACCTGCACAAGCAGAGAACACAGACAGAGAGAGGGTGGATCCTGGAGCCTGCAAAACAGCCCGCACAGGTGACTAAAGAATATAGCCCCTGCTGATTATAATCCCTAATGAGTAAGTACTACAACGTTTTTATGCATTTTCACAGGATGCTTTTAGGTGACATAAGGAGTGTGAGATGAGTGATAGGATGCTGCAGGGACATGTTTTGGTAGCTTAGGAGGCGTTCTGGAGGTGACAGGATCCCTTTAAATCCAATTTGCATAATGATTTGGAACATAGTGCATGTATGTTGACAAATAGGAACCATAAACATGTATATCTATAAATGTATATGCTCACTTTGTTACATGTCATAGTACATAACACATAGGACTATGATTTGCCCGGATGCTTTTGTGAAGTCGTTATATCTAACGAAGCTTTGAGTGTTGTTCTGGTCAAAAGAATGTTTTGTTAATAAAGCATTTTCCATTTTTAGTGTTCCCAATTCCTGTCCTGCCAGTCCTCGAGGAGCTGGGTCTTCAGGTTTACATTTCATACATAACATTGCATCGGAGCTCAAGCTGGTGGCAGAATGTGCGAAAGCTGCTACAGACCAACAAGCGGAAATATCTGGAGGAGACAGTCCCAAAGTATGTACCAATCTTCATTTAAAGACGCACTCCGACAAATCTTGTTACTTCCTAAACCCATGTGCATATACTTTAGTGTAAATGCAGTGATAGACTCACTGATCATCATATTGTCATTTTTAGGGGCGCTCTGGTCTTCTTCAGGTTCACGTCACTGCTATTCCACTCGTCGAATCACACTGGGATTTATGTGCTAGCCAAAAGTCACACTTTGCAATGTAAGTAAATGTTAGTCTGACCCGCCATAGACTCATATTGTAAAAGCAACTTCCAGCTCAAGCCTAGACCCCAGTGTGATACAGCAAGTTGGAACAGAAATCGTGACCGAGAAAAGACTAGTGCGGTGCTGGAAACTATGGTAGACTGTGATCGGATAGAATCACTGCATTTACACTACACTACATGCATATATACACAGTTTTGTGAAATACGTTTTCTGGGAGTGTATTTTTAACCCCTTAGTTACCACCAATACGACTTAAAACTGACCTGAGGTATAAGTGAATAGCATCCTCCAACAGATGAAAATGCAGCAGCTATCAGCTGTATATCCTAAGAGCTGAGAAGCTGCTTCATCAAACACGATTGGTTTTGGCACCGACCACGGCCCCTTAACCCCTTACATACTGTTGTCAATATTACAGCATTTTGATGGTTAACAGTGTGAGGTCTTCTTTTTTTTACTCATATTGGTGTCCTGAGATCATGATTATGGGGTCCTGATGATCCCCATGGCAAATCATGGACAAATAATGGACTTGGTCTGCCCGCTAAAGTGATCTGTTCAGAAGTTAACAACATTTAAATGGTAAAAAAAACATTTCTCCTTCGCATTATTTGAGTACACAGGACCATCGCTGTATCCTTTCCTGCCACTAGGAGGTGACATTAAGTTGAGATAAAGTCCTCCTCCCTGCAGTATACACCCCTCAGTAGGAGTAGTTAGTCAGTCAGTTTTAGCTTAGTGTCGCAAGGAGGCACATGTGATCTGTATCTCAGACCACATCTACCTATTTTATTTTTTATTTTTTCTTATTTTTACAGTTTCAAGTGACTGGCCTCCTGAGGGTGCCGCTCTCCTCTTAACATGGAGATCGCGCAAGGCACGCACCCTTTGGGACAACAGATCCCTCAAGGGCTCCACTCTCCTCACTCGACCATAGGACCAGCCCTGGGGTCGATGGTCTCCCCTGCTGGTGCATCCCCAGGGCTCAACTCCAGGAGATCCACGGACACACAGCCACCAGCCACGCACATCCCACTGCATCCCCCTGAATAACAGTGGGGATCCAAGGAGTGCACGCTGACACTCTCACTCCCTCCATGCAAGGAGCAGGTGATTGACAGTGCAGCAGATACCGGATGTACGGTGCTCAGGAAGAGCACATTGTAGAACTCACCAGGCACCTAGACCCTGCATATGGGGCTTAGGGAAGAGCCCCGCACCACACAGATTCCAGGCACCCGGATCCCACACACAGGCACCCAGATCCGGTGCCCATGCACCATATCTGATGCCCACCCAGGCAACGGCGGCTCCATGCCGGGTAGCGCATCACCGGTAAGTGCGGGGTGCACGTCCACAGCATGGGGCTTGAGGGTGGCAACGGCTCACAGCTGTGGTGCAGCCCGAAGGCATCGCTGGCCCACCGCTACTCCAGGGTCTACAGTAATTCAGGCCCCGGTCTGGGCCTTCACACTAGCCCTGCCCACTCCGCGATTGGCGGCGAGACTGCCAATCACACCAGGCCGCATCACCGCACACGCCCACTAGTGACGCGCGCCCAATCACATCTGCATCACTGGCCACAGACTCCGCCCACAGCTTACGATAGGCAGCAAGGGGCGGATAGCTCCACACCCCCTCAAACAAAACCACGCCCCCTCAGTGGGGCGAATCACAAAAAACAGACAAAGGCACATGTGGGGCTTAGCACCAACCCAGTGTTCAGCATCCAGATCACCAACATACCTGGCCTCCCCTTCTCCCCCCACCCCACTCAGCAAGGCGGAGCCGCACAGAGCCCACACCCACACATAAGCCAGGGGGCTGGCACTACAAAGTCATTTGCTCCTGAAGCGAAAGCACCTCCAGATGGCACCTCTGCATTCAGAACAAGGGGAACAGGATCTGGGTAAGCTCCACTGAGACACTTTTACCTGCAGCATCCCACCCTGACCAGTACCAGCTTTTTGCTCTTTTAACCTAACACTACAGTACCATTTTCAATTGTAATTACACAATGGCAGATCCCAAACCATCCAAAATAAATAACAAAATCCACACAGGGGTCAATGCATCATGTACCAACTGCCAGACTTCATTCCCACAGGGGCACACTTCGCAACTTTGCCTAAACCGCGAGCCCCAATGCCCCATGGAGTCTACCACTGAGACAGTCCCCAGTACATCCGACACCCCTGCATGGGCCCTGGCATTGACGCTGTCGATTGACTCATTAGCCAGAATAATGCAGTCATTCCCCTCTACCCGTACTGCCAGGGCTGCCATCTGAGACCACTCTCGCTCTCCCCGCCAGGCTTCCCTCGAGATCGGCCAACAAGCAGGGAACGTCCCCAGGTTAGGGTCCCCCGGGCGACCAGAAGATGGACCCATACAAGTCCGTCCCAGGGACACTCTCCCACCACATCACCCATAGGTGACACATCTCGCTCTCCGTCATCCGAAGAACAGCCCGAGCTACTCTCCGAAGGGGAACTCTCAGAGCCAGAATCATCCGAGGACCTGGAGACGATGGACACCCAGGCATTGGTTGACAGCCTCATTGAGGCCGTTAACAAACCACTAAAAGTCAGTGACGACCCTACCACTGCCCCGGAGCACGCAGTGTCTTTTAAAAAGCCAAAACGCTCACGTCGAGTATTCTCATACAACCCCAATTTTAGGGACATGATCCGACGACACTGGGAGTGCCCAGACAAACACTTTGCTGGTCACAGACCTATCGAAGCTAAGTACCCCTTCACGCTGGGCCAACATAAAGAGTGGTCTGAATCATCAGCCGTCAATCCCCCAGTAATGCGTCCAGCCATCAAAATCCTCCTAACACTCTCAGAAAGCTCATCTATCAAAGACCCCAACGACCGCCAGATAGCTAACCTAGCATGCTTGGTCTTTGAAGCCTCAGGAGCAGCCCTCCCACCCTCCTTCGAGATGGCATCGGTCAAAAAAAAATAGTGTCTTGGACAGATAACCTACACGCAGTCCTACAAAACTTCGACCTCCCTCAAGAGGCAATGGACCTATTCGACCTTCTCTTCATGGCCGGTGAGTACTTTTTACTAGCGTCCCTAGACACGGCCACCTGCTAGACATTGGCTGCGTCGAAAGCCATCTCCATTCACCGAACTCTGGCTCAAAGGATGGCACGTGGACTCCGCATCTAAAAGATCCCTCATAACCCTACTCTACCATGGCGGTCCCTATTCGGGGAAAAGCTAGACCAACTCATCTCCAAAACCACAGGAGGAAAAAGCAAGTTTCTTCCCCAGCAAAAGCTCAAGCGGCCCTTTCGCCACACACAGCAGCAATCATGGTTTCATACCTCTCAAGGGACATCTGGATGGCCTACCTCAACGGCTAACACTGCCCAAAACAAGCGAGTTCTATGGGCAATAGACCCCAAAGATTCAACGCATGACTCCCCTCCTCACCCAACCGAGACCAACACAATAGGCGGGCGCCTCCAACACTTCCGCCACTCATGGCTCACTGTCGTACACGACAATTGGGTCAGCGACCTGGTGTCGTCAGGATACAAAATAAGAGTTCTCATCCCAGCCCCGACTTGTTTTTTTCCTCTCGCCTCCCCCAAACCAAATGCCCACTCGTTCTTCAAAGCCATCAGCGCCCTACTCACAACCGGCATCATAGCACCAGTACCAGAGACCAAAAGGTTCAAGGGATACTACTCAAACCTGTTCATCGTCCCGGAAAAAGACTGAACACTAGGCCCCATCCTAGAAAATTCATGAAGGTCCGACAATTCAAGATGGAATCACTGCGCTCAGTAACCACGTCAATGGTAAAAGGGGAGTTCCTAGCAACCATCGGCATTCAAGATGCATACCTCCACATTGCCATCTTCCCCCACGTCAAAAGTATCTGCGGTTCGCCGTTCAAAACCACAACTTCCAATTCATCGCGCTGCCCTTTGGCCTCGTAACCGCACCCAGACTCTTCACGAAAGTCATGGTGGCCGTCGTGACCATCCTCCATTCGCGGGAAGTGGTCGTCCTCCCTTATCTAGACGACTTGCTAATCAAGGGGCCATTATTTCAAGCTTGCCTCGACAGCGTCCGAATAACATCGGACACGCTCTCTCGCCTAGGGTGGCTCATAAACTCACCCAAATTATCCCTAATGCCGGCACAAAGGATAAACTTTTTAGGGCAAGGTGGATCTGCTCAGCAATTCAAGAGTCCTACTGCGTCAGAAAAATGGCAATCCCAGCAGGGATCAAGGCTCACTCAACTCGATCAGTGGGCGCGTCATGGGCCATCTGACACCAGGTCTCGGCAGACCAAGTTTGCAAAGCTGCAGCTTTGTCCAGCCTAAAAAACTTCACCAAATATTACAACATTCACAACCAGGCCTCTGCAGACGCAAGCCTAGGGAGAAAACCTTTGCAAGCGGCAGTCGCGCATCTGTAAGTGGCTGGTGAATGATGTTCAAACAGTACTCAGATAATTCCCACCCAGGGACTGCTTTAGGGCATCCCATGGTCCTGTGTCCCCCAATCATGCGAATGAGAAATGGATTTTTGTGTTCTCACCGTAAAATCCTTTTTTCCTAGCTCATCATTGGGGGACACAGCATCCACCCTAACAGCCTACAATGGCATACACATGGCCTGGGCCTAAGCCTCTTGTACCTTTATTATGTTAACGTTTTCTCCTACTGCTTTAGTACTAAACTGACTACTCCTACTAAGAGTGTGTATACTGCAGGGAGGAGGACTATATCTTTATCTCTACTTAGTGTCGCCTCCTAGTGGCAGGAAAGCATACACCCATACTCCTGTGTCCCCCAGTGATGAGCTCGGAGAAAAGGATTTTACGGTGAGTGCACGAAAATCCCTGTTTTCCTTTTCCTATCATGCCATTTTGCATTAATTCCTGAAAAGCAGCTGAAGGGTTAATAAACTACCACAGATCAGTTTTGAATATGATGAGGGGTGCTGTTTGTAGAATGGTATCACTTTTAGACTGTTTCCAAAATATAGGTCTCACAGGGTCACTTAAAAAATGAGCAGGTCTCTGAAAAAAATAAGTTTTTGTTAATTTCCCTGAAAAAATTAGAAATTTCTTCTCCATTTTTAAATATTCTAACATTCCAACAAAATATAAAATGCCTTCTAAATGGAGCTGATGCAGATATGAAGGAAATCTGTATTTATTAACTTTTTTATGGTGTTTTATTACCTGGATCAAAGTAATAATCAAGCAAAGTTTAAAACTAGCAAAATATATGACACATTTGTCAAATTTCTGATATTTTTATAAACGAAACATATTGCCCTAAATTTACCATAAATATAAAGTATAATGTATCGCAAGATCACTGGAATATTTCAAAGCATTCCAGAGTTATCGTCACATAAAGGGACACTGGTCAGATTTAAAAAATGTGGCCTGGTCACTAAGGGGTTAAAGATGATTTCTGCTTACAACCAGGGATGTACCACTGACTCTTGACTCCTTCACACACGGCTCATGTTTAAGTGATAAATATATTGTAGTTCAATGTGATCATCAGGCTTTAATCATTATTATGATACAATAATTACGATATTTAGATACATATTATTAATTCATAATAATTATATTCAGCAAATAATGTATAATACAGTACCAAATGTATTCTATATTTTAGGAGTCTTGACTCCACCAAAATGGGCTCAGACTCCACAGCCCTGCCTAAAACTGGAAGAAGTGTCCCGTATTGCACTGAGAAGCATTACAATGATACCAAATATTAGTTAAAAACAAAACAAAACTGATCTATCCTTTCAGGAGGAAGAAAGAATAGCCGACCTCATAAGAAGCCAAGCTACTGCCATTAGTTATTCTTTAATCTGCACATTGTATTGCAGAGAGTGAAACCCACAACAAAATTGACCAGATGATGATTTTTACTGCACAATGCCGCTCCATCTATGCCGCAGACTTTCTTATTGGCTTTACAGTTATCTGCTATTCTTTCTAGAAAATCTATTGCATAAAACATTACTTAAAGAAACATTTAAAAAAAAAAAAAATGGTACGATTGGTACTGGGGATTTATGGATTGTAGGTGAAAATGTTCATTCAAATGTACGCTTGACTTTTCACTTTGCATAATCCTCCCTTCTGACACTTGTTTTATTACTGTACACTTGCCTAATGTTACCTAAGTGACAACATGTGCTGAACCACAGTCCTGAAGTACGCAGAAATGTGAGAAGGGTGCAACACAAGCTGCAGGGATTGGAGTAATATTTAGAGCTGCACAGCCAGCCAGAGTCTGTAGCTGTTTTATGTTCAGTCTTTTCTGCTTCATTGAACTCTTGTAAGGCCCCTTTCACACTTGTGGGGTTTTTTTTTTTAAAATGCGGCAGATCTGGCAGACTTGCTGCATCTGCTGCCTAACGGCTGCACTTGCAGCACACTTGCGGCAAGCCCCATGCATTGTCTATGGGGCTTGCGGCAAGTGCGGATTCGCCGATGGCGGCACTTGCAGCTGCGAAAAAAAAAACGTGGTCAGACGCGCTTTTTTTTTTTCTCCGCCGGAAGTACCTCATCTGCCGCAAGTGGCTGAACCGCACTTGCCGCACCCGACCGCAAGTCCCATAGACAATGCATGGGGCTTGTGGCAGATGCGGTAAATCTGCCACGTTTTCAAAAAACCATCAGTGTGAAAAGGGCCTAACCGTATTATTGATTTACATTTATGCATTTTTAAAACTTTAACTTAGAATGATAACTCTTACTGAACAATACACATCTGCTTCCTGTCACTGCAATGACTTTTCTTGTCCTTTTGAAATGTGCCATTTTCCATTAGAACGTGGAAATATCTCTGCAGGTTTCCCCAGGATCATGATCCCAGGGTTCCTACACTCTTTCACTACTCATTTTCTACTATCTGCAGGGACAGGGTGGCATATAGTGAGCATGGCAGTTAACTGAAGCAGCTCACTTAAATTCTTACATAGCACTGTAAGTAGAGACCATGGAATATAAGTAGTTTAAGGCCTCTTTCACATCAGCGGTAATCGCTGATCGCGGCACTTGCGGTTCACTTGCGGCAAGCCACATGCAATGTCTATGGGGCTTGCGGTAAGGGTGCGGCAAGTGCAGTTTCGGCACTTGCGGCAGATGTGGCTGCGAAAAAAACGCAGGTGACCACATCTGCGGCAAGTGCCGGAACCGCAACTATACCGCACTTGCCGCAAGCCCCATAGACATTGCAGCACAAAAATTGTGCTGAAAAACTTGGCTTATACTCGAGTATATACAATATTTATTTTGTATGAAAGTAATAAATATTAAAAAAAAAAAACTGATATACAACATAACCCTAATAAAACAGATTCACAGAGTAACAGTAAAGGGGTGCTTTGGAGAGATAAGAAAACCCCACATAAATACAAAAATGATAAAGGCTCATATTCCATATTACTGTTGCCACTTACTGTGAAATAAATGCTGCTCCTGGGTGTTCCCTTTTCTGTTGTCACAGATTGGGGGTGTGCCTTGCTTGTTACTCCTTATACAAGACATTTCCTTAATAAAGCCTTCTTCCCTTTAATCACAGTTCAGAAAGCATGGTTCACTTCTTAACTCTCATACAAGTCATCCCCCTAACCAATTCTTATGGGGTGTTCCTCTTCGTACTGTCATGGCTTGTTTCCTGCTCTGCCTCCCTGCTTTTTCACAGTTTGTATGGAACTTTCATAGTTTCCCTCCACTCTGCTTTGACCAGTCACATACAAGCTGTAAAGAAGCAGACAAAGAGCACAGGGTTTGTGCGGAAGCTGAGCAGGAAACAAGCCTAGATCGTAAAAACAGTCACACACCAGTAATAGTCAGTGGGTTGGCTTGTGTAACAAGCGATAATCAAGCCACACACCCTGACATGTGACTACATTAAAGGAGGCTTTTCCAAGGGTCTTGATTTGAATAAGACATAGGAAGCAAGCTGTGTCCCAATAGAGGGGATGCGCTCAGGAGCAACATCTCTGTCATTTTGCAGTTCTAAAAATCACATAAAATTGAATAGAATTGATAATCTGTAACTGGGAATATGTTTGAATCCCCTCGAAATATACTTTTAACATGTCAATTATGCTGCGGGTGAAAAACTCTTAAAAAAAAATTATATCAAAAGTTATCAAAAAACTAAATTGTAATTACACCTAAATCATATACAGTGCCTACAAGTAGTCTTCAACCCCCTGCAGATTTAGCTGGTTGACACATGCGGAATTAACTTGGCATTGTGACATTTGGACTGTAGATCAGCCTGGAAGTGGGAAATGCACTGCAGCCAAAAAGATTTAAAAATTTTTTTTTTTTTTTTTTCCAAAAACATTTTTTATTGATTTACATTTTGATAGCAGACGAGCAATAACATTGTAATATACAATTCAACATCAACCCCTTCCACCCCCTCCCATACATCCCTCCCTCCACCCCCCCTTCCCCTAACCCAACCTTGCAGCAGTAGCTCCTCCTCAACGATCCCATAATCAAACGTTTGTCAGTATTCCCAGTTATGTTATTTGTCCCCTTCAACCACTCCCTCCTCCCATGCGTAGGTCTCCCAGCGAGCCCTGAAGATCTGACAAGCAATACCAGGTGGTGTTACGGAAGGGTGCGATCAATTGGTCAATGTCTTCCCTAGTGAGGTGGTAAAGGATGAAATCCCTCCATTTCGTAAAAAAGGGTTGTGTCTTCCTTTCTTTATCTGTTTCTGCCTCTGTTTTTTCTAATAACAAAGTACCTCTCAATTCCAGCTCTAGGCTATGTATTCCAGGTACTGTGGACTCCAACCAACACTTCAGCAGGAGTCTCTTGTACACGATCAATATCATATGCAAGAAGCTCATCCTCTCCTTCCCTTCCATGGTCACATTGAGCCTGTGAAAGACCCAAATCTCTCCTCTAAGCGGCAAATAAACATTCAATACTTCCTTGACCCATACTTGCACTCTCTTCCATTGTTCTTGGACTTTCTCACACTCCCACAATCCGTGATACATGTCCGTATTCGCCTTGTCACAATTGGGACATGCCATCATCCTGGAAATGTTGGCCTGTGTAGAGGGGATATTAAAACCCTGTATAGCTCTGTGAATTATTCTAAATTGAGTATCCCTCCACAGTTCGTTACAGATATGTTTGTAAAGGGCATTCCATCCTGATATAATAACTTCCCCCACCTCATCATTTTGCAACCTCTCTTCCCAACCCTTGAACAACTTCATGGGACCCTTCGGTATCAGCGAGTATCTCAGCATAGAGTATATAGAGGATATTGTCGACCCCGTTGTTGAGCCCGTCACCAGGTTATCAAGTAGCGTCTGTTGGCATTCCTTTTGTACGTCTCGGAGGTGTGATAGTAAGTGTCCATGCACCTGAGCATATTGTAGAGCATGTGTCGGGGGAAGGCTCCACTTATCAAAGACCTCAGTAGCCGTCATCCACCTCACGTCCCCCCTATGTAATACGTCTTGTAGTGTCTTTATCCCCGCCAACTTCCATTCAGTGAATAGAGCATTCTCCCTGCCCTGTTTAAAATCTGGATGTCCCCACAATGGCAAGTACTTAGAGATTTTCCATGACATTCCCAATCTACATCTAATCGATTTCCATGCCGCTCTCGTGTCTCTGAACAGCACTGAGTTCTTTATTTTCGGATTTAATTCTTTTCCCGAGGCATGCAAAACTGCCGTTAGATCCCAAGGAGCACACCATTCGGACTCAAGTGAGTAGTCAGAATGGATACTCGTACCCCTTATCCAATCCAATATGTGTCTCATTACACAGGCTAAATTGTATCCTCTTACATTTGGGAGTGATAAGCCCCCTTCCTCCTTAGGGAACATCAAGGTGCGTAACCTAATCCTCGATCTCTTTCCCTTCCACAAAAACGTGGTGAAGGCTCTATTGATCTTATTAACATCCACGTGTCTGAGCAAGAGCGGCATGGTTTGCATCTGGTACAGGAGTCGGGAAAAGCTTACCATTTTGATCAAATGCGCCCTTCCCAGTAAAGATAGTGGTAGGTCTCGCCATCTAGTGAGCTCGCCCTCTATTTTAAGAATGATTGGGTGAAAATTGAGTCTGTACATGTCAGCCGTATTATGTGCTAGGTGAATGCCCAGATATTTGATCGATCCCTTCGCTATTGGGATTCCCTGAAAGGACCCATTGTCTCCTTGTGTGGTCACATTTAAGCATTCCTTTGCTTCTTTTGTCAACGGCAGTATCTCGCATTTTGCCACATTTAACCTGAAACCCGACGCATCCCCGAACTTCTGTATCTCTGTCAATATACCCGGTAGGTCTTTGCATGCGTCCGCCATGTACAGAATTATATCGTCAGCGAATAAGTTAGATTTTATCTCCTTGCTTCCTACTTTTATTCCCTTAAAGCTGTCTGGTCCGTTAATGTATCGGGATAGGGGCTCTAGTGCGAGGTCAAACAGAAGTGGCGATAGCGGGCACCCTTGACGCGTTCCCCTTCCTAATTGAATCATGTCTGATAGAAATCCTGGTGTATGTACTCGCGCTTTGGCATTCGCATACAACACAGTGAGAAATTGTCTGAAACTTCCCGTTAGCCCAATGTTGTCCAGGACTTGTTCCAGCCATGGCCATCCCACACTATCAAAGGCTTTCTCTGCATCGAGCGTGACCATGGCTGGAACCCCCGTTCTTGCCTTATCCCCTAGCCTGACTGACTCTAATACCATCATTGCCCGTCTCACATTACCTACCGCGGACCGGTTCCTTACAAATCCTGCTTGTTCCTTACTCAGCAGGTCCGGTAAGATCCCTGCTAGCCTGTTTGCCATTATCTTTGATATCAACTTTATATCCTGATTTATTAATGATATTGGTCGGAAGTTGGACGGTTCATCTGTTGGCTTGTTGCCTTTTGGTAAAAGTTTTATGTACGCTACGTTCATGTGATCTGAGACAGGACCCCCATGCAAGTAGTCATTGAAGAGAGACTTCAGAGGTGGCACCACCTGATCTACCAAAGCCTTGTAAAAACTAGCCGTGAAGCCATCTGGTCCCGGTGCCTTATGAATACTTGTGCCTTTTATAGCGTCTCGTATCTCTTCCTCCGAAATGTCTCTATTCAACATGTCTAGGGAGTCTTCCGATATTGTGGGAAGTGGGTTGCACCTCAACCAGGTTAATCTCGTCTCTGGATCACTATGACGCGGCGCATAGAGATCAGCATAAAACTTCCCCAGAATAGTGTTTATTTCCCTTGGGTCCGACGTCAGGGTTTCCTGTCTAGTTTTCATGGATGTTATTTGGGTAACTTTGTGTTTACCTCTGGCCAAATTAGCTAGTAGTCTCCCAGCTTTATCCCCAAATCTGTACAATTCTGCATCCCTGGATGTTTTGCCTAGCATTTCTCTCTGTCTCGCCCATGCATCAAATTCCCGTTTTGCGTCCAACCATGTTCTTTTGTTATTCACCGTCGGGTCTTGTTGGTATTTCATGTAAGTATCTCTGACCCTGCTACTAGTTTGTAAATATTTCGCATTGGCTCTCCTTTTTTGCGTTGACACGTGGGCTATAATTTTGCCGCGTAGTACGGCCTTTGCCGTCTCCCAGAACAGTGTAGGACTGATGTGGTCCGGATTATTATAGGACAAATACTCCGTCCACCATTCTCGCAGGACTAGCGCAAAGTCTTTGTCTTTCTGTAAGTAGTAGGGGAATCGCCATATTATGTCCGTGCCTCTCTTAAAAGTTTCACGCAGTGACAAAGTGATTGGGCTATGGTCTGAAATTACTAGGTCCTCAATGTCAGTCGAGTCCACTTTGGATAATAGGGCATTACTTGTGAGCATTAGGTCAATTTGCGACCATGTGGCATGCGGGTGAGAATAGTGAGTATACTATCTTTCCATCGGGTGATGCATTCTCCATGCATCCCGGAGTGTCAGATCTTTGACCATGGCTTGTAAGGGAGTAAGTCTCTCTCCTCTCCCTCTTTCCGTCAGTCGATTCCCTGTTCTGTCTTCTTGGTCATTTAATGTTTCATTCATGTCTCCCCCAATGAGTAGTTCGTCAGGATTTGTCCCCAAGGTGTCTCTGGTAAACGTTTGAAAAAAAGAGGTTCTGTCCGTGTTAGGTGCATATAAATTATGTATATCAAGTCGTCCACTTGGTGTGTCAAGTACCAATCTGACGTGTCTACCCTGTTCATCATGTTGGAACGAGATCACCTTATATTGCAATGGGGAGGGGGGGGGGGGGGGGAGATCCAAGCAGTCCGGCCGATCAGGAGAGTCTCATATAGATAGTTCAATCGTCACTTCTTTGCGGTGTTGAGGCAGGGTCCCGTTGACTCGGCGAAAGACGAAGCGATGGCATCGTGAAAGCTCTCAGTGCTTCCCTGGCATCTTTCCAGTATCTGAAGGTCCCATCATCATTTTTTGTCTTGAGTGTAGCCGGGTATAATATCTGGAATTGGATCCCACGCTTAAATAACAGACTGCAGACTTCGCTGAAAGCTCTTCTTCTTTTCGCTACTTCCGCCGAAAAGTCCTCAAAAATTACCACTTTATGTCCCTGAACTTCTAAAGGGCGACGTCTGGCTCTGAAGGAGCGCAGGATTTTTTCCTTGTCTTTGAAATCCAGGTACCTGGCTATAGCTTGTCTGCTCTTTTGGGCTGCCTGAGACCCATTCAGTTCATCTCTTCTGCTCGTTGCCTCCCTCTTGTTTCCACCCGGGGGGCCAATTCTATGGGCTCTTTCTACTCTGCAGGGTTCCGGCAATCCCAGTGCTTTGGGTAGTTCTTTTTCAAATACCTCATCGAGCTGATTAAAGGACACGGATTCAGGCAGGCCCACTATGCGGAGGTTGTTACGTCTGGAGCGATTTTCAAGATCTTCCATCTTGTCCTGCATTTGTACATTCAGCTTGTGGGAGTCTGATAGTTCTTGTTCCATAGTGTTGAGCTTGTCCTCCAAGTCTGAGACTTTGTTAGAGTTGTTCCAACCTGCTGTCATGTTGTGCCGATATCTCATTCACCTCCTCCAGTGCCTCTCTCACAGCTTCCTTCACTGCCGTCGCTATGTCCAACTTAAGATAGCCTGCCACCTCCCTTGCCAGGGACGCTCTCTCTTCTGAGGACATAGCGCCCTCCTTCCTCGGCTGTTTTTGCCCGGGGCTACCCCCTCCTGTGGTCGTAATGTCTCTTCCTCTGTCTCTATCTGAGGCTAATGTCTTATTTGTTTGTTGAGCCTGCTCCTGAGTGCTTTTTTCCCTCCTCCTCTGTGTCTGCCCTGTCGCCGCTATCTTTTTTCCACCTTCAAGCTGGCGGGAACCCCCTTTTGGTGCGTGTATTGTCTGTTTACTTCTCAGCCACCACTCCACCGAGCTACGGGATACAGTCCCGGTCATACAGCTCTGGTCAGTGTAATATGACCAGTATTTATGATGTGCCGTGTAGATGCGGGGTGCCTCCCCCCTCCGGTGGTCGCGGGGTCCTTGTGAGTTTATAAGCACTCACCGTCTGTTCCCGTTCTCAGTGTGCGCCTGACGGGTCTGTTTTATCCGGGAGGCGGCGGTGGATGTATCCGCGCACCTGTTTCTGCAGCGGCGCGGCTGGTCCTCTTCTCCTGACTTCCCGCGCGCACTTCCGCTATCCTCCGTTCTCGGGATCGCCGACGCCGTCGGCTGCAGGGACACTCCCGAGATGCTTCCAGGGACTCCCGCTGCTGCAGGTGTGCTGTATGTCGGGTCTATGGGCGAGTCGACGCCGGAGCTCCCTCACTCCGACCTGGCCACGTCGGCGCCGGAACCGGAAGTAAAAAAAATTTTTAAAGCGTTAAAAGTTAATTCAGAGGGTCATTTATTATTCAACCCCTCAAACCACCAGCATTCTGTTTGGTCCCCCTAAAGTATTAAGAAGTAGTTCAGGCACAAAGAACAATGAGCTTCACATGTGTGGATTAATTATCTCTTTTGCCAGCCTTTTCTGACTATTTAAGACCCTCCCCAAACTTGTGAACAGCACTCATACATGGTCAACATGGGAAAGACAAAGGAGCATTCCAAGGCCATCAGAGACAAGATTGTGGAGGGTCACAAGGCTGGCAAGGGGTACAAAACCCTTTCCAAGGAGTTGGGCCTACCTGTCTCCACTGTTGGGAGCATCATACGGAAGTGGAAGGCTTATGGAACTACTGTTAGCCTTCCACCGCCTGGACAGCCTTTGAAAGTTTCCTCCCATGCCGAGGCCAGGCTTGTCCGAAGAGTCAAGGCTAACCCAAGGACAACAAGGAAGGAGCTCCGGGAAGATCTCATGGCAGTGGGGACATTGGTTTCAGTCAATACCATAAGTAACGTACTCCACCGCAATGGTCTCCGTTCCAGATGAGCCCGTAAGGTACCTTTACTTTCAAAGCGTCATGTCAAGGCTCGTCTACAGTTTGCTCATGATCACTTGGAGGACTCTGAGACAGACTAGTTCAAGGTTCTATGGTCTGATGAGACCAAGATCGAGATCTTTGGTGCCAACCACACACGTGACGTTTGGAGACTGGATGGCACTGTATACGACCCCAAGAATACCATCCCTACAGTCAAGCATGGTGGTGGCAGCATCATGCTGTGGGGCTGTTTCTCAGCCAAGGGGCCTGGCCATCTGGTCCGCATCCATGGGAAGATGGATAGCACGGCCTACCTGGAGATTTTGGCCAAGAACCTCCTCTCCTCCATCAAGGATCTTAAGATGGGTCGTAATTTCATCTTCCAACAAGACAACGACCCAAAGCACACAGCCAAGAAAACCAAGGCCTGGTTCAAGAGGGAAAAAATCAAGGTGATGGAGTGGCCTAGTCAGTCTCCTGACCTTAACCCAATTGAAAACTTGTGGAAGGAGCTCAAGATTAAAGTCCACATGAGACACCCAAAGAACCTAGATAACTTGGAGAAGATCTGCATGGAGGAGTGGGCCAAGATAACTCCAGAGACCTGTGCCGGCCTGATCAGGTCTTATAAAAGACGATTATTAGCTGTAATTGCAAACAAGGGTTATTCCACAAAATATTAAACCTAGGGGTTGAATAAAAATTGACCCACACTTTTATGTTTAAAATTTATAAAAATTCAACTGAGCAACATAACTTTTTGGTTTGTAAGATTTATGCTTCTGTTAATAAATCCTACTCTCGTTTGCAGTTTGAAGGCTCTAACTTATTTGCATCTTATCAAACCACCTAAATCTGCAGGGGGTTGAAGACTACTTGTAGGCACTGTAAGTGAAAACTACAAATAATTTTTTCTAAAACTTATTACTGAGTAAAAGTAATTAAACAAAGAAACAAACTAGATAAATAAATAGCATCAACATAATCGTACTTGTTCTGTCTCCTCACAAGGCGATTAGCGGTATGGCTGACTGATGAGTGCTGTGAGGTGTTCTTACCTCTGTATCTAGAATAAGGAGCAGACAGGACCTGCGCAAACTCGGTTTCCATAGACTCAAATGTAGAACCATAACGTTGGTGCACATCAAACTTGGTTTACTATAGTCCGGACACAATAAAATGTTTTTTTTTTGATGGTGAAAAACTGTGACTTTCTCTGAAGCCACTGACGTCATTTCTGCTGATCAGTAACTGATGCCATCACAAGCCCAGTAAAGGTAGTCTCACAGCGACATGAATAAAAAACATGGCTGCTTGGGGCGAGAGGACCCTCCAAATATGAAATAACACATCAAGCTTGAACCAACTTAATTTAAACGAACAAGCGTGAGCGTCATTCAAATACAGACAGCAGCGCAGCAAGACTCTGTAAGGTCACGTGCACATGTTGAGTATTTTTTACCTCAGTATTTGTAGACAAAGCCAGGAGTGGGTGATAAATCCAGAAGTGGGGACGTGTTTCTATTATACTTTTCCTCTGATTGTTCCCCTCCTCATTTTGGCTACAAATCCTGAGGTAAAAAACTCCTCAAACACTCAGTGTGTGACCGTGGCCTAATACATTCAACAAATAACAAACAAGGGCAAACTATTTCTTACTACATACAAATTGAACAACTACATAATTTTATATCCGGAGAACAGCACGGTACTGACCGACCTTAAGTGTGAGGGTGAGGCCTAATTTGGACATTAGTATTTTCATGTATGAGAAGAAGAGAGTTTGATCAGTAATTTTCATTAGTTTGGCCACATTTTCATGAGATTTATCACAAATAGGAAAAAAATAAAAATTTCTCCACCCTCACATCTGTCAGTTACTGAAAAAGATGGCATCCAAATGCGGTCAGATTTTTTTCAGTGACCCGTAGACTTCATTGCTGATTTTGACCCAACATGATCAATATTGAACATGTCTGACTTTGTACTGAACACTCCATCTGAGATGTGAAAACCAAACAGTACTCACACTTGAAGGACTGAAGTGTGAATGAGCCCGACACTTTATGCTGCTTAATAAGTTTTAAGTGTAAAAACAACTAACAAAATTAAATTTTTTTTTTTTTACTTTTCCACAATGTTAATAGAATGTAATCAGTAAGTTGTATGTACTATTTGTACCCCATAATAGATCCTGTTCTAAATGTAATAAAAAAAAAAGGTTTATACCAAATGCACACCTAAATATAATTACCGTATATACTCGCGTATAAGCCGAGTTTTTCAGCCCAAAAATTGGGCTGAAAAGTACCCCCCTCGGCTTATACGCGAGTCAGTGCTGTATACCGATGTATACATCGGTACATACCGATGTATACATCGGTATACAGCAGCCCCCGCATCCCCAGTAATGCAGGGCCCCCCCAGGGTCTCTCCGGTCACCTGTAAAGCAAGTTATACTTATCAGTGTCCCGCTCGCACCCGCCGCTGCCGACATCCACGATCCTCCATCTTCATGCGACTCCTCTTCCTGTTTCTGTGCGCGTCGCCGGCAATGACGTCATTCCAGGCGACGCGCACAGGAAACAGGAAGAGGAGTCACATGAAGATGGAGGATCGCGGATGTCGGCAGCGGCGGGTGCGAGCGGGACACTGATAAGTATAGCTTGCTTTACAGGTGACCGGAGAGACGCTGGGGGGGCCTGCATTACTGGGGCTGCCTGTATACTACCGCTGGGGCTGCTATATACCTCTGGGGCACTGTATACTACCACTGGGGCTGCTATATACCTCTGGGGCCCTGTATACTACCACTGGGGCTGCTATATACCTCTGGGGCACTGTATATACCACTGGGGCTGCTATATACCTCTGGGGCCTGTATACTACCACTGGGGCTGCTATATACCTCTGGGGCACTGTATACTACCACTGGGGCTGCTATATACCTCTGGGGCCCTGTATACTACCGCTGGGGCTGCTATATACCTCTGGGGCCCTGTATACTACCACTGGGGCTGCTATATACCTCTGGGGCCCTGTATACTACCACTGGGGCTGCTATATACCTCTGGGGCCCTGTATACTACCGCTGGGGCTGCTATATACCTCTGGGGCCCTGTATACTACCACTGGGGCTGCTATATACCTCTGGGGCCCTGTATACTACCACTGGGGCTGTATATACTACCACTGGGGCTGTATATACTACTGGGGCTGCGTGTATACTACCACTGGGGCTGCTGTATCTACCTCTGGGACTGGTGTATACCACACTGCTGGGGCTGTATACTTGTGCTAGGGTCCACCCTCGGCTTATACACGAGTCAATAGATTTTCCCAGGTTTTGGGGGCAAAAGTAGGGGGGTCGGCTTATACACGGGTCGGCTTATACACGAGTATATACGGTATGTAAAAAACACATACTACCATATACACATAATACAACGGAAACACATACTACCCATGTGAAATATAAAATGTCCCCTACTTCCCAAAGACTGTATTCAGCCGAGGAGGCTTTGATAGTGAGGGCGAGGATCCCACCTTCCTCAATTTTTATTCTTACTTTTCTTCCTCCAGTGATTAATCCCCACGTAAATGCCCCAAAACCACTAAGAAGGCAGCACCCACAATTAGTGACAGCCCCCAGTGGACCTAACCCATTGAAGATTGAGACTCCGATAACTAATTTTGTGGTCCAATCAAGTATTCAATTTGACACCGCCAGCCTCACAGAAATCGACTTTTTCAAAGTCTTTTTCTCTGAGAATATTGCACATCTCATAGTGGCCAAGAGAAGTTTATACACCCAAAACCCCACTGGACTCCCATACAAATAGTAAAAATGATGACTTTTTCACTTTGGAATAGTGAAGTAGCCGGAAGTTCGGCAAATTTGGAGTGATGTGTTATAGAACACTCCAGTTTTTCCACATTACTACGACCCGGAAGCACTTTGAGGCCATTTATAAATGTCTGCTTTTTAAAGATAATTCATAATGTCCTACCCAAGATGACCCAAACTTTGACCGACTTCAACATTCAGCCGGTCATTGATCATTTCAACAACAAATTTTTGGAGGAGTACATTTCTAAAATAGACATGCGTGGATGAGTCTGTAATACATTTCAAGGGGAGTCTTACATTCTGACAATACCTGCCCATTAAGAAGGCAAGGTTCAGAATAAAATTGTGCAAACTGTGCAAGAGTACTTCAGGGTACACCCATGGATTTAGGGTTTATAATGGGAATGAAACACTGATTCAACCCCCTTAATGACTGTGACGTTTGTTTTTGTAATAGGTCGTGTTCCCTGCTTAGATGCAGTCTCACGCGCTGAACCTACATCTTTGCCCACCCATGCTACTGGTCTGAGCAGCCAAAATGTGCCTCTTAGAGTGGCGGCTAGAGCGGAGTTCTGCTTGCCCCTGTTGACTAGTTAGATTGCGCAGTCAAACTCTGATAGTTGGTGTGTAGTGCGCCATTCCCCACTCCCATTGGTTGCCCCGTGACGTGATCGCAAGGTGCTGGAGTTGTTCTCATTATAACCTTTGTCATGACGAACTTCCTGTGAGCACTGGTACACTGGTATTCACAGGAGATGAATAAATTAATCATATCTGTAAACTGCATAATCACAAATAGATCAATGTGCCAGAAAAAGGTTTTTTCCTCGCCACAACATAGCAGTAACATGCACTAAGAGGAGATCAAAACATTACATCCACCCAAAAATGTATTTCTAAAAACCTCCACTCAGGACACAAAAAAGAAGCCCTCGCCTACCTCTATCCCAAAAACTAGAACATTACACGTCTTGGAATCAAAAAGCACAATTTATTTATTTATTTTTTTTTTTAATCCAAATTTCTGGATTTTTTTTTTGACAATTGAAGACAAAATAAGCAAACAAAAAAAAAAAGATTTATAATTGGCATCAACGAAGTCATACTGACCTGGGACATCATAATGTCAGGCCAGTTTTACTATAAATTGAAAATGGTAAATAAAAACAAAGCTAAAAAAACATTGTGGAATTGCAGTTTTTTTTTGCACGCTATATGGTAAAATGAAGGGTGTCTTAAAAAAAAAAAGACCTCGTATTTCTGTATTAATGGAAAAATATAAAAGTTATGGTACTGAGACGCCAGGAAGTATATCCACAGGTTCGGAGCAGCTAATCCTCCCCCATCCTTCAGTCTTTGTAAGGTGTCTAATTTGATTCTGGCTACCCCTTTCTTCCAGATCAGCTCCCTGAATATAGCCTGGAATCTATTAAACATTCTCATAGGGATCCATACAGGTGAGTTATGATGGACGTAGAGTAATTGGAGCATCAGCACCATTTTGACCAAATTGGTACGGCCCACCACTGTCAACGGAAGCTTAGTCCATGTATTGACTTTTTGTTGAAATGCAGAATATAACTTTGTCAGATTTAGGGAGACCTAATCATTCACAACAGGAGACTCCTGAATCCTGAGGTACATAAATTCTCTCACCACTTTCAAACAGGTATCACCCACCCTACTATCCTGGGTAAGAGCATCCACCGGCATGAGGACAGATGGGGTCACTAGTTGGGGGTCACTAGGTTGGGGGTTTCCACTGCCTAGGCACATAAGGGAGCTCTGCAAATGTAACATGTCGTCAGCACAACAGATTTTGGGGACTATTTTCTCCTGTAGAGGAAAAGTTTTTTCTCAGCTCACCCCTCTGCGGTCCTCCTCCAACATTTATCGATTCGGTTCCTTGAGCACAGAAGAGTGCTCTTGGCCTCGGGCAACAATGCAGGCAGAAATAATTGCAGTCCAGTGACAACAGGAATTTTTTTAAAACACAGTTTTATTTTTTTTTTATTAAAAGTCCACTGCAGCATTAGTGAGCCCCAAAGCAGAAAACAGGACCCAGTCCTACGGGTTTCAGCTAGGAAGCCTCAGTCATGGATTCATGAAAACAGGTTTTTCATAACATGTTGGACTAAACTAAAGTCCAAGATGTTATGAAAAAACATTCTCAGAATCACTGAAATTTGAGGTGTTTCAGTGGTATTACCTCATAAAGTGATACTGGTCAGAATGGTAAAATTTGGCCTGCACAGGAAGGTGAAAACTGGCTCGGGTGAAAGGGTTAAATAATTAAATCCTACATTGGAGAAAAATATATACAATATGGACTTCAATAATTAAATATCTATTAGTTCACCTCTCAAAAAAATAGATTGTCTATAAAAACATGAACACAAAGGGGTTCAAATACAGAGACAATAAAGAAAATATACTCTGCAGTTTCATAATATAAATACATGAAGTAGGTGCAGATAGAGTGGGATGCACGCAGACGTCACACATAAATTAAAACTATGGATCGTAGATTGTGAGCCCTCGCGGACAGGATCTTCTCCCCTCTTGTATCTGTATGACCAAATTGTCCACATTTATTGTACTTGTCCTTGTCTGCCCTTTTTAGCATGTAAAGCGCCATAGAATTTTTTTTCTAATCAGATAATTTTTATTGAAGTTTTCAGAACATACAACACAATATCCAAACCCCCCAACTCCCAATATGCCCCATCCCACCCACCTCACCTCCCCTTCCCAACCACAAACCCCCCTAAGCACAATATCCACTCAGCAAGGTAACCAATCATAATACTCCAGCATCAGTAGTTGAATCAAAGCAAAAAAAAAAAAATACTAAAAATATTTTCACCTGTGGGTTGTCAGACCATTAGCATAACATAGGAGGATTACACACAATTAGCAATATTCCACACCATAATACTTTACAGATCAGTTATGCGGCCATACCCGCGACGAATTCAGAATGTTCATAACATAATATCCATAGAAAGCATGCCAGTCACCCCAAATTTTGTCTTATTTACTCAATGCCTTGCGCTTTTTATAAACTCCATCTTCCAATCTAAGTAGCAACCGCATTTTGTCCAAAAATTCTTGTAACATAGGAGACGAAGGGCTCATCCAGTGCAACGCTACAGTTTTCCTGACCTGGTATAATGCTCATTTAATCGCGATTTCACAATTCTGATGCCACTGTCCTACTGCTATGTGGCCCAACACACCAGCTATCAGGTTCATTGGCATCTCACAGGCAAACACAGTGTTAATATATCTCACACATTCCTTCCAAAACAGCTCAATACAGCGACAGTTCCAAAGCATATGTAATATTCCCGCATCATCCTCCCCACATTTCAGACACTTAATGTCCTCTCTAACACCAATATGTTTAAAAAATCTAGGAGTTCTATATACCCTATGTATAATATACAATTGGGATAGCCTCTGCGCCTCGCAAATTGATAAGAGAGGAACACTCTCCCGGATATCATCCCAATGGTCAGTAGAAAGATCACCAACCTCCCGTTCCCATTTCTCTTTAATCGCCAATGGTCCATCCCACTGAATCTGCTGAATTAAGATCCCATATATCCTAGATATGATTCCCTTCCCACCGCTATGGCTCAGAGGTGTATTAAAGAGCAAATGATGTTGAATTCTGGATTGCAACTGTCTCGGCTGTAGCAGCCAGGCATGGCGTAGCTGAAGATAAAAGTAAAAATTGTTTTGTGGAATGTGGAATTCCTCCTTAAGTTGTTGAAATGACTTAAGCATATCCCCTTCCAGAATTTGCACCACATGGGTAACGCCCATTCCCCTTCAAGGGCTGTACCCCACCAGTTTATATACCTCAGGGAGGCCCGGATTACGCCGCAACGGTGTAAACGGAGTATGTCCCACAATATTCACCATGACTTTTGTCTTTAACACATAAGTATAAACATCGGTTTACGTCTCCGGCTATCCCCTTCCAAGAGCTCAAACTCCAGAAAAGGCATAATTCGCAGGCCATCAGTGAATTCACGTAATAGTCTATCCAAATTTCCTTGAACCAGTTTAAGCTGTTGGACCTGAGACGCCAGGAAGTATATCCACGGGTTCGGAGCAGCTAATCCTCCCCCATCCTTCAGTCTTTGTAAGGTGTCTAATTTGATTCTGGCTACCCCTTTCTTCCAGATCAGCTCCCTGAATATAGCCTGGAATCTATTAAACATTCTCATAGGGATCCATACTGGTGAGTTATGATGGACGTAGAGTAATTGGAGCATCAGCACCATTTTGACCAAATTGGTACGGCCCACCACTGTCAACGGAAGCTTAGTCCATGTATTGACTTTTTGTTGAAATGCAGAATATAACTTTGTCAGATTCAGGGAGACCTAATCATTCACAACAGGAGACTCCTGAATCCTGAGGTACATAAATTCTCTCACCACTTTCAAACAGGTATCATCCACCCTAGTATCCTGGGTAAGAGCATCCACCGGCATGAGGACAGATTTCCCCCAATTTATCCTGAGGCTCAAGTAACTGCCAAAGTCCCCTATCATTGTCATGGCCATCTGTAAGGACCGCTCTGTATCTCCCAAAAAGAGCAAAAGATCATCCACATATAGCGCTACTCGCTCGTCCACCTCCCCATGCTGAAAGCCCGTTATATCTTTACTGGTATGTAGCTGAATAGCCAGTGGCTCGATGGCTAGAGCAAACAGGAGAGGAGATAGTGGGCAGCCCTGTCTAGTGCCTCTCTCCAGTGTAATACTATCAGTGCGATCCCCATTCACTCGCAATCTCGCCACAGGTTGTGTATACAGTAATTGCACCCAGGCCAAGAAGTTAACACCGAATCCCATGCACCTCATAACTGCCCACAGATACTCCCACTCGACGCTATCAAATGCTTTAGCCGCGTTGAGTGAGAGCACTGCCCGTCCACCAACATTCTGCGACTCTACCTGAAGATTAATAAACAGTCTACGCAAATTAATAGCTGTCGACTTACCCGGCATGAACCCAGTTTAATCCTACCCCACCAAATGTGTGATAACTGTTAGGAGCCTCTTAGCAAGTACTTTAGCCAGTATTTTAACGACGACAGACAAAAGAGATATGGGCCTGTACGACTCAGGTTCAGCGGGTCCTTACCCGTTTTGGCGAGAAAGGCAACTGTCGCTTCTCGCATAGAAACTGGCAGCGAACCCCCTACCAGTGCCTCCTCAAAAACCTCTTTCAATTTAGGCAGCAGAACATCACCAGCAGTCTTGTATAATTCCACTCGAAACCCATCTATTCACGGAGCTTTATTATTTTGCAAATCTTTCACAGCCTCTTCCATTTCTTCCATAGATAAAGGCATATCTAGTTGTTCCCTATAAGCATCCGTCAGTTTGGGCAATCCTACGTTATGGAGATATAAAGCTATGTCATTGTATGGTTTAGTCAACTTAGAAGTATATAGCTGTTAGTAAAATTCCCCTACAATAGTCTGTGCGTCACCACCCCAGCAGAGTTTCTAATGGCCGTATTACAGGAGCACCGGTTTGCCCTTTAGCCACAGTATCCAACAAATGTCCCGCACTTTCCCTTCTACATAAAATTGCTCTTTTAGAAAAA
>JARQOC010002154.1:0-29201 GCA_033576535.1 Allobates femoralis
GGGATCATTGTCATCCATCATACATGTGACAATCCAAGCACTGACAGGTAACATCTGGCCCCACATGAATTCTTTTCACTGACCGACATCACACATGGAGGTGATCCTCACACTTACCTCCCCTCTTTTTGCCTTGCTTTTTATTTTTAGATTTTTGTCTTTTCCAGATGTTATTTTATTTTCGGATGATCTGTCTTTTCTCAGCCAGCAGTAGATGGAACCTATGAGAAATAAATATAATGGAAATGATGAGCCTACAATAAAATAATAATAATAATAATCATATTTATTCACTAAGACAGTACTATTAATTCCATAGAGTATTACATACATTTGCATCACTGTCCCAATTACTTACAATCTAAACATCCTATCAGTATGTCTTTGGAGTGTGGGAGGAAACCAGAGTGCCCAGAAGAAATCCACACAAACACGGGGAGGACATACTAACTCCTTGCAGGTGTTGTCCGTGGTGGGATTTTGATCCCAGGACCCCAGCGCTGCAGTGCTAACCACTGAGGCAATGCATATTACACCATACATATTACATAATACTACTGTACAGTCATTGTGGCTGTTTAGCTGGGGAATCTTCTCCATACAGACGTGTTGGATTATTGTCACCCATCATATAGGTGACAATCCAAGTACTGCTCCACATGAATTCTTCTCACTGACCGACATCACCAACATGTAGGAGATTCTCACACTTACTTTCTCTCTTTTTGCCTTTTTTATCATTTTCTGGTTCATGTTCTTTGCTCATTCCAGATGTTCCTTGTTCTTCTTTTCTGATTTTGGGTCTTTGCTCAGATATATTGCAGATTTTTTCTCCCCTATTTCTGAGGTTTTTGGAGTGAATGTTTGTGAACTCTCTGGGGGGAACATCTTTATGCTGGTATCGGTGGCAGAGAGCTAAATATGGACAAAAGCAAGATATAATATACCTTTTCTTTTGAATTTATTAAATACAGAAAAAAAGATTAATACACCATAAAAAAGACAAATCATGCACTTTGTCAGGGACAGTACATTTTCTTTATCTCCAATTGTTATGACAAATAGAATTTTTCTTGCCCCACAATAGTTTCCTTTCTAGTATTCATTCTTTATTGAATATCACCAGTATGAATAAGTAATAAAGGCCAAAACTCAGCAAAACCTCTGCCCATATCAGAGTCTGTCGGAGCCAGATGACTTCTGCCTGTTGTCCAGTGTTTCCTGACTGTACCACCTGTAGTTTTCCTTGTCCTGTTGTGTATTCTGTGCCAGCCCTGTCTGACTCTAGCCAGCCCCTCTGTCCTGCTGTCACCAAGCCTTGTTCAGCTGCCACAGTCCTGGACGCTGCTCATCTCTAGTCTGGGTAGACCTGAGTTCCTCCTGTGGTACAATGGTTTCACACGTCCAGATGCTCTACACCTCTCGACGTGCATGACAGATTGCTTGAGCCATGTATTCTGCTGAGCGCATTATTACTGCAGGACTTTTGTCCAACCTGCGTGGTGGTTAACGAATGCTGGATTGAATGCCCTTTTTATTACTGGGGTGGATTTTTTGTTCCTCAGAAGAGGGGGCGTGAGGTACTGTATAGCCAGCATTCTAGTCTCTGCATAGGCAGGTTCTCCGGTGTGTTCTAAAACCGTCTTGGATAATCAGTTACGTCAGAAGATGGAAACTATGAGAAGTAAATATATTATATGTGATTGGACTCCATATTACATGATACTACTGTACAGTGACTGTGGCCGGACAGCTAAGGAATCTTCTCCATACAGAGGTGTGGGATCATTGTTATCCATCATACATGTGACAATCCAAGCACTGACAGGTAACACCGGCCCCACATGAATTCTTTTCACTGACCGACATCACACATGGAGGTGATCCTCACACTTACCTCCCCTCTTTTTGCCTTGCTTTTTATTTTTTATTATTAGTTCTTTGTCTTTTCCAGATGTTATTTTATTTTCGGATGATCTGTCTTTTCTCAGCCAGCAGTAGATGGAACCTATGAGAAATAAATATAATGTAAATGATGAGCCTACATAATAATATAATAATAATATAATAATAATCATATTTATTCACTAAGACAGTACTATTAATTCCATAGAGTATTACATACATTTGCATCACTGTCCCAATTACTTACAATCTAAATATCCTATCAGTATGCTTTGGGTAGTGGATCGAAACCAAGTGCCCAAGACTGAAGAAATCCACACAAACACGGGGAGGACATACTAACTCCTTGCAGGTGTTGTCCGTGGTGGGATTTGAACCCAGGACCCCAGCGCTGCAGTGCTTACCACTGAGCCAATACATATTACACCATACATATTACATAATACTACTGTACAGTCATTGTGGCTGTTTAGCTGGGGAATCTTCTCCATACAGACGTGTTGGATTATTGTCACCCATCATATAGGTGACAATCCAAGTACTGCTCCACATGAATTCTTCTCACTGACCGACATCACCAACATGTAGGAGATTCTCACACTTACTTTCTCTCTTTTTGCCTTTTTTATCATTTTCTGGTTCATGTTCTTTGCTCATTCCAGATGTTCCTTGTTCTTCTTTTTCTGATTTTGGATCTTTGCTCAGATATATTGCAAATTTTTCTCCCCTATTTCTAAGGTTTTTGGACTGAATGCTTGTGAACTCTCTGGGGGGAACATCTTTATGCTGGTATCGGTGGCAGAGAGCTAAATATGGACAAAAGCAAGATATAATATACCTTTTCTTTTGAATTTATTAAATACAGAAAAAAAGATTAATACACCATAAAAAAAGACAAATCATGCACTTTGTCAGGGACAGTACATTTTCTTTATCTCCAATTGTTATGACAAATAGAATTTTCTTGCCCCACAATAGTTCCTTTCTAGTATTCATTCTTTATTGAATATCACCAGTATGAATAAGTAATAAAGGCCAAAACTCAGCAAAACCTCTGCCCGATATCTAGAGTCTGTCGGAGCCAGATGACTTCTGCCTGTTGTCCAGTGTTTCCTGACTGTACCCACCTGTAGTTTTCCTTGTCCTGTTGGTGTTTCTGTGCCAGCCCTGTCTGACTCTAGCCAGCCCCTCTGTCCTGCTGTCACCAAGCCTTGTTCAGCTGCCACAGTCCTGGACGCTGCCCATCTCTAGTCTGGGTAGACCTGAGTTCCTCCTGTGGTACAATGGTTTCACACGTCCGGATGCTCTCCACCTCTCGACGTGCATGACAGATTGCTTGAGCCATGTATTCTGCTGAGCCCATTATTACTGCAGGACTTTTGTCCAACCTGGCTGTGGTTAACGAATGCTGGATTGAATGCCCTTTTTATTACTGGGGTGGATTTTTTGGTTCCTCAGAAGAGGGGGCGTGAGGTACTGTATAGCCAGCATTCTAGTCTCTGCATAGGCAGGTTCTCCGGTGTGTTCTAAAACCGTCTTGGATAATCAGTTACGTCAGAAGATGGAAACTATGAGAAGTAAATATATTATATGTGATTGGACTCCATATTACATGATACTACTGTACAGTGACTGTGGCCGGACAGCTAAGGAATCTTCTCCATACAGAGGTGTGGGATCATTGTTATCCATCATACATGTGACAATCCAAGCACTGACAGGTAACACCGGCCCCACATGAATTCTTTTCACTGACCGACATCACACATGGAGGTGATCCTCACACTTACCTCCCCTCTTTTTGCCTTGCTTTTTATTTTTTTTTTAGTTCTTTGTCTTTTCCAGATGTTATTTTATTTTCGGATGATCTGTCTTTTCTCAGCCAGCAGTAGATGGAACCTATGAGAAATAATATAATGTAAATGATGAGCCTCATCATAATATTTAATAATAATATAATAATCATATTTATTCACTAAGACAGTACTATTAATTCCATAGAGTATTACATACATTTGCATCACTGTCCCAATTACTTACAATCTAAACATCCTATCAGTATGGGCTTTGGAGTGTGGGAGGAAACCAGAGTGCCCAGAAGAAATCCACACAAACACGGGGAGGACATACTAACTCCTTGCAGGTGTTGTCCGTGGTGGGATTTGATCCCCGGCCCCAGTGCTGCAGTGCTAACCACTGAGGCAATGCATATTACACCATACATATTACATAATACTACTGTACAGTCATTGTGGCTGTTTAGCTGGGGAATCTTCTCCATACAGACGTGTTGGATTATTGTCACCCATCATATAGGTGACAATCCAAGTACTGCTCCACATGAATTCTTCTCACTGACCGACATCACGCAACATGTAGGAGATTCTCACACTTACTTTCTCTCTTTTTGCCTTTTTTATCATTTTCTGGTTCATGTTCTTTGCTCATTCCAGATGTTCCTTGTTCTTCTTTTTCTGATTTTGGATCTTTGCTCAGATATATTGCAAATTTTTCTCCCCTATTTCTAAGGTTTTTGGACTGAATGCTTGTGAACTCTCTGGGGGGAACATCTTTATGCTGGTATCGTGGCAGAGAGCTAAATATGGACAAAAGCAAGATATAATATACCTTTTCTTTTGAATTTATTAAATACAGAAAAAAAGATTAATACACCATAAAAAAGACAAATCATGCACTTTGTCAGGGGACAGTACATTTTCTTTATCTCCAATTGTATGACAAAATAGAATTTTCTTGCCCCACAATAGTTCCTTTCTAGTATTCATTCTTTATTGAATATCACCAGTATGAATAAGTAATAAAGGCCAAAACTCAGCAAAACCTCTGCCCGATATCTAGAGTCTGTCGGAGCCAGATGACTTCTGCCTGTTGTCCAGTGTTTCCTGACTGTACCCACCTGTAGTTTTCCTTGTCCTTTTGGTGTTTCTGTGCCAGCCCTGTCTGACTCTAGCCAGCCCCTCTGTCCTGCTGTCACCAAGCCTTGTTCAGCTGCCACAGTCCTGGACGGTGCCCATCTCTCAGTCTGGGTAGACCTGAGTTCCTCCTGTGGTACAATGGTTTCACAGTCCGGATGCTCCCCCCTCTCGACGTGCATGACAGATTGCTTGGGCATGGATTCTGCTGAGCCCATTATTACTGCAGGACTTTTCTCCAACCTGCCTGTGGTTAACGAATGCTGGATTGAATGCCCTTTTTATTACTGGGGTGGATTTTTTGGTTCCTCAGAAGAGGGGCGTGAGGTACTGTATAGCCAGCATTCTAGTCTCTGCATAGGCAGGTTCTCCGGTGTGTTCTAAAACCGTCTTGGATAATCAGTTACGTCAGAAGATGGAAACTATGAGAAGTAAATATATTATATGTGATTGGACTCCATATTACATGATACTACTGTACAGTGACTGTGGCCGGACAGCTAAGGAATCTTCTCCATACAGAGGTGTGGGATCATTGTATCCATCATACATGTGACAATCCAAGCACTGACAGGTAACACCGGCCCCACATGAATTCTTTTCACTGACCGACATCACACATGGAGGTGATCCTCACACTTACCTCCCCTCTTTTTGCCTTGCTTTTTTATTTTTAGTTCTTTGTCTTTTCCAGATGTTATTTTATTTTCGGATGATCTGTCTTTTCTCAGCCAGCAGTAGATGGAACCTATGAGAAATAAATATAATGTAAATGATGAGCCTACATAATAATAATAATAATAATCATATTATATCACTAAGACAGTACTATTAATTCCATAGAGTATTACATACATTTGCATCACTGTCCCAATTACTTACAATCTAAATATCCTATCAGTATGTCTTTGGAGTGTGGGAGGAAACCAGAGTGCCCAGAAGAAATCCACACAAACACGGGGAGGACATACTAACTCCTTGCAGGTGTTGTCCGTGGTGGGATTTGATCCCAGGCCCCAGCGCTGCAGTGCTAACCACTGAGGCAATGCATATTACACCATACATATTACATAATACTACTGTACAGTCATTGTGGCTGTTTAGCTGGGGAATCTTCTCCATACAGACGTGTTGGATTATTGTCACCCATCATATAGGTGACAATCCAAGTACTGCTCCACATGAATTCTTCTCACTGACCGACATCACGCAACATGTAGAGATTCTCACACTTACTTTCTCTCTTTTTGCCTTTTTTATCATTTTCTGGTTCATGTTCTTTGCTCATTCCAGATGTTCCTTGTTCTTCTTTTTCTGATTTTGGATCTTTGCTCAGATATATTGCAAATTTTTCTCCCCTATTTCTAAGGTTTTTGGACTGGGAAAGCTTGTGAACTCTCTGGGGGAACATCTTTATGCTGGTATCAGTGGCAGAGAGCTAAATATGGACAAAAGCAAGATATAATATACCTTTTCTTTTGAATTTATTAAATACAGAAAAAAAAGTTAATACACCATAAAAAAAGACAAATCATGCACTTTGTCAGGGACAGTACATTTTCTTTATCTCCAATTGTTATGACAAATAGAATTTTCTTGCCCCACAATAGTTCCTTTCTAGTATTCATTCTTTATTGAATATCACCAGTATGAATAAGTAATAAAGGCCAAAACTCAGCAAAACCTCTGCCCGATATCTAGAGTCTGTCGAGCAGATGACTTCTGCCTGTTGTCCAGTGTTTCCTGACTGTACCCACCTGTAGTTTTCCTTGTCCTGTTGGTGTTTCTGTGCCAGCCCTGTCTGACTCTAGCCAGCCCCTCTGTCCTGCTGTCACCAAGCCTTGTTCAGCTGCCACAGTCCTGGACGCTGCCCATCTCTAGTCTGGGTAGACCTGAGTTCCTCCTGTGGTACAATGGTTTCACACGTCCAGGATGCTCTCCACCTCTTGACGTGCATGACAGATTGCTTGGGGCATGGTATTCTGCTGAGCCCATTATTACTGCAGGACTTTTCTCCAACCTGCCTGTGGTTAACGAATGCTGGATTGAATGCCCTTTTTATTACTGGGGTGGATTTTTTGGTTCCTCAGAAGAGGGGGCGTGAGGTACTGTATAGCCAGCATTCTAGTCTCTGCATAGGCAGGTTCTCCGGTGTGTTCTAAAACCGTCTTGGATAATCAGTTACGTCAGAAGATGGAAACTATGAGAAGTAAATATATTATATGTGATTGGACTCCATATTACATGATACTACTGTACAGTGACTGTGGCCGGACAGCTAAGGAATCTTCTCCATACAGAGGTGTGGGATCATTGTTATCCATCATACATGTGACAATCCAAGCACTGACAGGTAACACCGGCCCCACATGAATTCTTTTCACTGACCGACATCACACATGGAGGTATCCTCACACTTACCTCCCCTCTTTTTGCCTTGCTTTTTATTTTTTAGTTCTTTGTCTTTTCCAGATGTTATTTTATTTTCGGATGATCTGTCTTTTCTCAGCCAGCAGTAGATGGAACCTATGAGAAATAAATATAATGTAAATGATGGCCACATAATAATAATAATAATAATAATAATACTAATAATAATATTATTTATTCACTAAGACAGTACTATTAATTCCATAGAGTATTACATACATTTGCATCACTGTCCCAATTACTTACAATCTAAACATCCTATCAGTATGTCTTTGGAGTGTGGGAGGAAACCAGAGTGCCCAGAAGAAATCCACACAAACACGGGGAGGACATACTAACTCCTTGCAGGTGTTGTCCGTGGTGGGATTTGAACCCAGGACCCCAGCGCTGCAGTGCTTACCACTGAGCCAATACATATTACACCATACAATATTACATAATACTACTGTACAGTCATTGTGGCTGTTTAGCTGGGGAATCTTCTCCATACAGACGTGTTGGATTATTTCACCCATCATATAGGTGACAATCCAAGTACTGCTCCACATGAATTCTTCTCACTGACGACATCACGCAACATGTAGGAGATTCTCACACTTACTTTTCTCTCTTTTTGCCTTTTTTATCATTTTCTGGTTCATGTTCTTTGCTCATTCCAGATGTTCCTTGTTCTTCTTTTTCTGATTTTGGATCTTTGCTCAGATATATTGCAAATTTTTTCCCCTATTTCTAAGGTTTTTGGACTGAATGCTTGTGAACTCTCTGGGGGAACATCTTTATGCTGGTATCAGTGGCAGAGAGCTAAATATGGACAAAAGCAAGATATAATATACCTTTTCTTTTGAATTTATTAAATACAGAAAAAAAAGATTAATACACCATAAAAAAAGACAAATCATGCACTTTGTCAGGGACAGTACATTTTCTTTATCTCCAATTGTTATGACAAATAGAATTTTCTTGCCCCACAATAGTTCCTTCTAGTATTCATTCTTTATTGAATATCACCAGTATGAATAAGTAATAAAGGCCAAAACTCAGCAAAACCTCTGCCCGATATCTAGAGTCTGTCGGAGCCAGATGACTTCTGCCTGTTGTCCAGTGTTTCCTGACTGTACCCACCTGTAGTTTTCCTTGTCTTTTTGGTGTTTCTGTGCCAGCCCTGTCTGACTCTAGCCAGCCCCTCTGTCCTGCTGTCACCAAGCCTTGTTCAGCTGCCACAGTCCTGGACGGTGCTCTTCTCTAGTCTGGGTAGACCAGGTTCCTCCTGTGGTACAGTGGTTTCACACGTCCGGATGCTCCCCGCCTCTCAACGTGCGTGACAGATTGCTTGGGGCATGGATTCTGCTGAGCCCATTATTACTGCAGGACTTTTCTCCAACCTGCCTGTGGTTAACGAATGCTGGATTGAATGCCCTTTTTATTACTGGGGTGGATTTTTTGGTTCCTCAGAAGAGGGGGCGTGAGGTACTGTATAGCCAGCATTCTAGTCTCTGCATAGGCAGGTTCTCCGGTGTGTTCTAAAACCGTCTTGGATAATCAGTTACGTCAGAAGATGGAAACTATGAGAAGTAAATATATTATATGTGATTGGACTCCATATTACATGATACTACTGTACAGTGACTGTGGCCGGACAGCTAAGGAATCTTCTCCATACAGAGGTGTGGGATCATTGTTATCCATCATACATGTGACAATCCAAGCACTGACAGGTAACACCGGCCCCACATGAATTCTTTTCACTGACCGACATCACACATGGAGGTGATCCTCACACTTACCTCCCCTCTTTTTGCCTTGCTTTTTATTTTTTATTTTTAGTTCTTTGTCTTTTCCAGATGTTATTTTATTTTCGGATGATCTGTCTTTTCTCAGCCAGCAGTAGATGGAACCTATGAGAAATAAATATAATGTAAATGATGAGCCTAATAATAATAATAATATATAATAATAATCATATTTATTCACTAAGACAGTACTATTAATTCCATAGAGTATTACATACATTTGCATCACTGTCCCAATTACTTACAATCTAAACATCCTATCAGTATGTCTTTGGAGTGTGGGAGGAAACCAGAGTGCCCAGAAGAAATCCACACAAACACGGGGAGGACATACTAACTCCTTGCAGGTGTTGTCCGTGGTGGGATTTGAACCCAGGCCCCAGCGCTGCAGTGCTTACCACTGAGGCAATGCATATTACACCATACATATTACATAATACTACTGTACAGTCATTGTGGCTGTTTAGCTGGGGAATCTTCTCCATACAGACGTGTTGGATTATTGTCACCCATCATATAGGTGACAATCCAAGTACTGCTCCACATGAATTCTTCTCACTGACCGACATCACACAACATGTAGGAGATTCTCACACTTACTTTCTCTCTTTTTGCCTTTTTTATCATTTTCTGGTTCATGTTCTTTGCTCATTCCAGATGTTCCTTGTTCTTCTTTTTCTGATTTTGGTCTTTGCTCAGATATATTGCAAATTTTTCTCCCCTATTTCTGAGGTTTTTGGTTGAATGTTTGTGAACTCTCTGGGGGGAACATCTTTATGCTGGTATCGGTGGCAGAGAGCTAAATATGGACAAAAGCAAGATATAATATACCTTTTCTTTTGAATTTATTAAATACAGAAAAAAAGATTAATACACCATAAAAAAAGACAAATCATGCACTTTGTCAGGGGACAGTACATTTTCTTTATCTCCAATTGTTATGACAAATAGAATTTTCTTGCCCACAATAGTTCCTTTCTAGTATTCATTCTTTATTGAATATCACCAGTATGAATAAGTAATAAAGGCCAAAACTCAGCAAAACCTCTGCCCGATATCTAGAGTCTGTCGGAGCCAGATGACTTCTGCCTGTTGTCCAGTGTTTCCTGACTGTACCCACCTGTAGTTTTCCTTGTCCTGTTGGTGTTTCTGTGCCAGCCCTGTCTGACTCTAGCCAGCCCCTCTGTCCTGCTGTCACCAAGCCTTGTTCAGCTGCCACAGTCCTGGACGTGCTCTCTCTAGTCTGGGTAGACCTGAGTTCCTCCTGTGGTACAATGGTTTCACACGTCCGGATGCTCTCCACCTCTCGACGTGCATGACAGATTGCTTGGAGCATGATTCTGCTGAGCCCATTATTACTGCAGGACTTTTTCCAACCTGCCTGTGGTTAACGAATGCTGGATTGAATGCCCTTTTTATTACTGGGGTGGATTTTTTGGTTCTCAGAAGAGGGGCGTGAGGTACTGTATAGCCAGCATTCTAGTCTCTGCATAGGCAGGTTCTCCGGTGTGTTCTAAAACCGTCTTGGATAATCAGTTAGTCAGAAGATGGAAACTATGAGAAGTAAATATATTATATGTGATTGGACTCCATATTACATGATACTACTGTACAGTGACTGTGGCCGGACAGCTAAGGAATCTTCTCCATTACAGAGGTGTGGGATCATTGTATCCATCATACATGTGACAATCCAAGCACTGACAGGTAACACGGCCCCACATGAATTCTTTTCACTGACCGACATCACACATGGAGGTGATCCTCACACTTACCTCCCCTCTTTTTGCCTTGCTTTTTATTTTTATTTTAGTTCTTTGTCTTTTCCAGATGTTATTTTATTTTCGGATGTATCTGTCTTTTCTCAGCCAGCAGTAGATGGAACCTATGAGAAATAAATATAATGTAAATGATGAGCCATAAATAATAATAATAATAATAATAATCATATTTATTCACTAAGACAGTACTATTAATTCCATAGAGTATTACATACATTTGCATCACTGTCCCAATTACTTACAATCTAAATCATCCTATCAGTATGCTTTGGAGTGTGGGAGGAAACCAGAGTGCCCAGAAGAAATTCCACACAAACACGGGGAGGACATACTAACTCCTTGCAGGTGTTGTCCGTGGTGGGATTTGATCCCAGGACCCCAGCGCTGCAGTGCTAACCACTGAGGCAATGCATATTACACCATACATATTACATAATACTACTGTACAGTCATTGTGGCTGTTTAGCTGGGGAATCTTCTCCATACAGACGTGTTGGATTATTGTCACCCATCATATAGGTGACAATCCAAGTACTGCTCCACATGAATTCTTCTCACTGACCGACATCACACAACATGTAGGAGATTCTCACACTTACTTTCTCTCTTTTTGCCTTTTTTATCATTTTCTGGTTCATGTTCTTTGCTCATTCCAGATGTTCCTTGTTCTTCTTTTTCTGATTTTGGGTCTTTGCTCAGATATATTGCAAATTTTTCTCCCCTATTTCTAAGGTTTTTGGTGAATGTTTGTGAACTCTCTGGGGGGAACATCTTTATGCTGGTATTGGTGGCAGAGAGCTAAATATGGACAAAAGCAAGATATAATATACCTTTTCTTTTGAATTTATTAAATACAGAAAAAAAGATTAATAGACCATAAAAAAGACAAATCATGCACTTTGTCAGGGGACAGTACATTTTCTTTATCTCCAATTGTTATGACAAATAGAATTTTCTTGCCCCACAATAGTTCCTTTCTAGTATTCATTCTTTATTGAATATCACCAGTATGAATAAGTAATAAAGGCCAAAACTCAGCAAAACCTCTGCCCGATATCTAGAGTCTGTCGGAGCCAGATGACTTCTGCCTGTTGTCCAGTGTTTCCTGACTGTACCCACCTGTAGTTTTCCTTGTCCTGTTGGTGTTTCTGTGCCAGCCCTGTCTGACTCTAGCCAGCCCCTCTGTCCTGCTGTCACCAAGCCTTGTTCAGCTGCCACAGTCCTGGACGCTTGCCCATCTCTAGTCTGGGTAGACCTGAGTTCCTCCTGTGGTACATGGTTTCACACGTCCAGATGCTCTCCACCTCTCGACGTGCATGACAGATTGCTTGGGGCCCATGTGATTCTGCTGAGCCCATTATTACTGCAGGACTTTTCTCCAACCTGCCTGTGGTTAACGAATGCTGGATTGAATGCCCTTTTTATTACTGGGGTGGATTTTTTGGTTCCTCAGAAGAGGGGGCGTGAGGTACTGTATAGCCAGCATTCTAGTCTCTGCATAGGCAGGTTCTCCGGTGTGTTCTAAAACCGTCTTGGATAATCAGTTACGTCAGAAGATGGAAACTATGAGAAGTAAATATATTATATGTGATTGGACTCCATATTACATGATACTACTGTACAGTGACTGTGGCCGGACAGCTAAGGAATCTTCTCCATACAGAGGTGTGGATCATTGTTATCCATCATACATGTGACAATCCAAGCACTGACAGGTAACACGGCCCCACATGAATTCTTTTCACTGACCGACATCACACATGGAGGTGATCCTCACACTTACCTCCCCTCTTTTTGCCTTGCTTTTTTTTTTTATTTTTAGTTCTTTGTCTTTTCCAGATGTTATTTTATTTTCGGATGATCTGTCTTTTCTCAGCCAGCAGTAGATGGAACCTATGAGAAATAAATATAATGTAAATGATGAGCCTACATAATAATAATAATAATAATAATATTATATTAATCTATATAGACAGTACTATTAATTCCATAGAGTATTACATACATTTGCATCACTGTCCCAATTACTTACAATCTAAATATCCTATCAGTATGTCTTTGGAGTGTGGGAGGAAACCAGAGTGCCCAGAAGAAATCCACACAAACACGGGGAGGACATACTAACTCCTTGCAGGTGTTGTCCGTGGTGGGATTTGAACCCAGGACCCCAGCGCTGCAGTGCTATACCACTGAGGCAATACATATTACACCATACATATTACATAATACTACTGTACAGTCATTGTGGCTGTTTAGCTGGGGAATCTTCTCCATACAGACGTGTTGGATTATTGTCACCCATCATATAGGTGACAATCCAAGTACTGCTCCACATGAATTCTTCTCACTGACCGACATCACCAACATGTAGGAGATTCTCACACTTACTTTCTCTCTTTTTGCCTTTTTTATCATTTTCTGGTTCATGTTCTTTGCTCATTCCAGATGTTCCTTGTTCTTCTTTTTCTGATTTTGGATCTTTGCTCAGATATATTGCAAATTTTTCTCCCCTATTTCTAAGGTTTTTGGACTGAATGCTTGTGAACTCTCTGGGGGGAACATCTTTATGCTGGTATCGGTGGCAGAGAGCTAAATATGGACAAAAGCAAGATATAATATACCTTTTCTTTTGAATTTATTAAATACAGAAAAAAAGATTAATACACCATAAAAAAGACAAATCATGCACTTTGTCAGGGACAGTACATTTTCTTTATCTCCAATTGTTATGACAAATAGAATTTTCTTGCCCCACAATAGTTCCTTTCTAGTATTCATTCTTTATTGAATATCACCAGTATGAATAAGTAATAAAGGCCAAAACTCAGCAAAACCTCTGCCCGATATCTAGAGTCTGTCGGAGCCAGATGACTTCTGCCTGTTGTCCAGTGTTTCCTGACTGTACCCACCTGTAGTTTTCCTTGTCCTGTTGGTGTTTCTGTGCCAGCCCTGTCTGACTCTAGCCAGCCCCTCTGTCCTGCTGTCACCAAGCCTTGTTCAGCTGCCACAGTCCTGGACGCTGCCCATCTCTAGTCTGGGTAGACCTGAGTTCCTCCTGTGGTACAATGGTTTCACACGTCCGATGCTCCCCACCTCTCGACGTGCATGACAGATTGCTTGGCCATGTATTCTGCTGAGCCCATTATTACTGCAGGACTTTTGTCCAACCTGCCTGTGGTTAACGAATGCTGGATTGAATGCCCTTTTTATTACTGGGGTGGATTTTTTGGTTCCTCAGAAGAGGGGGCGTGAGGTACTGTATAGCCAGCATTCTAGTCTCTGCATAGGCAGGTTCTCCGGTGTGTTCTAAAACCGTCTTGGATAATCAGTTACGTCAGAAGATGGAAACTATGAGAAGTAAATATATTATATGTGATTGGACTCCATATTACATGATACTACTGTACAGTGACTGTGGCCGGACAGCTAAGGAATCTTCTCCATACAGAGGTGTGGGATCATTGTTATCCATCATACATGTGACAATCCAAGCACTGACAGGTAACACCGGCCCCACATGAATTCTTTTCACTGACCGACATCACACATGGAGGTGATCCTCACACTTACCTCCCCTCTTTTTGCCTTGCTTTTTATTTTTTATTTTAGTTCTTTGTCTTTTCCAGATGTTATTTTATTTTCGGATGATCTGTCTTTTCTCAGCCAGCAGTAGATGGAACCTATGAGAAATAAATATAATGTAAATGATGAGCCTACATAATAATAATAATAATAATAATAAAAATAATAATCATATTTATTCACTAAGACAGTACTATTAATTCATAGAGTATTACATACATTTGCATCACTGTCCCAATTACTTACAATCTAAACATCCTATCAGTATGACTTTGGAGTGTGGGAGGAAACCAGAGTGCCCAGAAGAAATCCACACAAACACGGGGAGGACATACTAACTCCTTGCAGGTGTTGTCCGTGGTGGGATTTGATCCCAGGGCCCCAGCGCTGCAGTGCTAACCACTGAGGCAATGCATATTACACCATACATAATTACATAATACTACTGTACAGTCATTGTGGCTGTTTAGCTGGGGAATCTTCTCCATACAGACGTGTTGGATTATTGTCACCCATCATATAGGTGACAATCCAAGTATGCTCCACATGAATTCTTCTCACTGACCGACATCACGCAACATGTAGGAGATTCTCACACTTACTTTCTCTTTTTTGCCTTTTTTATCATTTTCTGGTTCATGTTCTTTGCTCATTCCAGATGTTCCTTGTTCTTCTTTTTCTGATTTTGGATCTTTGCTCAGATATATTGCAAATTTTTCTCCCTATTTCTAAGGTTTTTGGACTGAATGCTTGTGAACTCTCTGGGGGAACATCTTTATGCTGATCGGTAGCAGTGCAGAGAGCTAAATATGGACAAAAGCAAGATATAATATACCTTTTCTTTTGAATTTATTAAATACAGAAAAAAAGATTAATACACCATAAAAAAAGACAAATCATGCACTTTGTCAGGGGACAGTACATTTTCTTTATCTCCAATTGTTATGACAAATAGAATTTTCTTGCCCACAATAGTTCCTTTCTAGTATTCATTCTTTATTGAATATCACCAGTATGAATAAGTAATAAAGGCCAAAACTCAGCAAAACCTCTGCCCGAACATCTAGAGTCTGTCGGAGCCAGATGACTTCTGCCTGTTGTCCAGTGTTTCCTGACTGTACCCACCTGTAGTTTTCCTTGTCTTTTTGGTGTTTCTGTGCCAGCCCTGTCTGACTCTAGCCAACCCCTCTGTCCTGCTGTCACCAAGCTTGTTCAGCTGCCACAGTCCTGGACGGTGCCTTCTCTAGTCTGGGTAGACCCAGGTTCCTCCTGTGGTACAGTGGTTTCACACGTCCGGATGCTCCCGCCTCTCAACGTGCGTGACAGATTGCTTGGGGCATGGATTCTGCTGAGCCATTATTACTGCAGGACTTTTCTCCAACCTGCCTGTGGTTAACGAAATGCTGGATTGAATGCCCTTTTTATTACTGGGGTGGATTTTTTGGTTCCTCAGAAGAGGGGGCGTGAGGTACTGTATAGCCAGCATTCTAGTCTCTGCATAGGCAGGTTCTCCGGTGTGTTCTAAAACCGTCTTGGATAATCAGTTACGTCAGAAGATGGAAACTATGAGAAGTAAATATATTATATGTGATTGGACTCCATATTACATGATACTACTGTACAGTGACTGTGGCCGGACAGCTAAGGAATCTTCTCCATACAGAGGTGTGGGATCATTGTTATCCATCATACATGTGACAATCCAAGCACTGACAGGTAACACGGCCCCACATGAATTCTTTTCACTGACCGACATCACACATGGAGGTGATCCTCACACTTACCTCCCTCTTTTTGCCTTGCTTTTTTTTTTATTTTTAGTTCTTTGTCTTTTCCAGATGTTATTTTATTTTCGGATGATCTGTCTTTTCTCAGCCAGCAGTAGATGGAACCTATGAGAAATAAATATAATGTAAATGATGAGCCTACATAATAATAATAATAATAATAATATAATCATATTTATTCACTAAGACAGTACTATTAATTCCATAGAGTATTACATACATTTGCATCACTGTCCCAATTACTTACAATCTAAACATCCTATCAGTATGCTTTGGAGTGTGGGAGGAAACCAGAGTGCCCAGAAGAAATCCACACAAACACGGGGAGGACATACTAACTCCTTGCAGGTGTTGTCCGTGGTGGGATTTGAACCCAGGGCCCCAGCGCTGCAGTGCTAACCACTGAGGCAATGCATATTACACCATACATATTACATAATACTACTGTACAGTCATTGTGGCTGTTTAGCTGGGGAATCTTCTCCATACAGACGTGTTGGATTATTGTCACCCATCATATAGGTGACAATCCAAGTACTGCTCCACATGAATTCTTCTCACTGACCGACATCACGCAACATGTAGGAGATTCTCACACTTACTTTCTCTCTTTTTGCCTTTTTTATCATTTTCTGGTTCATGTTCTTTGCTCATTCCAGATGTTCCTTGTTCTTCTTTTTCTGATTTTGGATCTTTGCTCAGATATATTGCAAATTTTTCTCCCCTATTTCTAAGGTTTTTGGACTGAATGCTTGTGAACTCTCTGGGGGGAACATCTTTATGCTGGTATCGGTGGCAGAGAGCTAAATATGGACAAAAGCAAGATATAATATACCTTTTCTTTTGAATTTATTAAATACAGAAAAAAAGATTAATACACCATAAAAAAAGACAAATCATGCACTTTGTCAGGGGACAGTACATTTTCTTTATCTCCAATTGTTATGACAAATAGAATTTTCTTGCCCCACAATAGTTCCTTTCTAGTATTCATTCTTTATTGAATATCACCAGTATGAATAAGTAATAAAGGCCAAAACTCAGCAAAACCTCTGCCCGATATCTAGAGTCTGTCGGAGCCAGATGACTTCTGCCTGTTGTCCAGTGTTTCCTGACTGTACCCACCTGTAGTTTTCCTTGTCCTTTTGGTGTTTCTGTGCCAGCCCTGTCTGACTCTAGCCACCCCTCTGTCCTGCTGTCACCAAGCCTTGTTCAGCTGCCACAGTCCTGGACGGTGCCTTCTCTAGTCTGGGTAGACCAGGTTCCTCCTGTGGTACAGTGGTTTCACACGTCCGGGTGCTCCCCCTCTCAACGTGCATGACAGATTGCTTGGGGCATGGATTCTGCTGAGCCCATTATTACTGCAGGACTTTTCTCCAACCTGCCTGTGGTTAACGAATGCTGGATTGAATGCCCTTTTTATTACTGGGGTGATTTTTTGGTTCCTCAGAAGAGGGGGCGTGAGGTACTGTATAGCCAGCATTCTAGTCTCTGCATAGGCAGGTTCTCCGGTGTTGTCTAAAACCGTCTTGGATAATCAGTTACGTCAGAAGATGGAAACTATGAGAAGTAAATATATTATATGTGATTGGACTCCATATTACATGATACTACTGTACAGTGACTGTGGCCGGACAGCTAAGGAATCTTCTCCATACAGAGGTGTGGGATCATTGTCATCCATCATACATGTGACAATCCAAGCACTGACAGTTAACACGGCCCCACATGAATTCTTTTCACTGACCGACATCACACATGGAGGTGATCCTACACTTACCTCCCCTCTTTTTGCCTTGCTTTTTTTTTTATTTTTAGTTCTTTGTCTTTTCCAGATGTTATTTTTATTTTTCGGATATTGGATCTGTCTTTTCTCAGCCAGCAGTAGATGGAACCTATGAGAAATAAAATAATGTAAGTGATGAGCCTACATAATAATAATAATAATTATAATCATATTTATTACTAAGACAGTACTATTAATTCCATAGAGTATTACATACATTTGCATCACTGTCCAATTACTTACAATCTAAATATCCTATCAGTATGTCTTTGGAGTGTGGGAGGAAACCAGAGTGCCCAGAAGAAATCCACACAAACACGGGGAGGACATACTAACTCCTTGCAGGTGTTGTCCGTGGTGGGATTTGAACCCAGGGCCCCAGCGCTGCAGTGCTAACCACTGAGGCAATGCATATTACACCATACATATTACATAATACTACTGTACAGTCATTGTGGCTGTTTAGCTGGGGAATCTTCTCCATACAGACGTGTTGGATTATTGTCACCCATCATATAGGTGACAATCCAAGTACTGCTCCACATGAATTCTTCTCACTGACCGACATCACGCAACATGTAGGAGATTCTCACACTTACTTTCTCTCTTTTTGCCTTTTTTATCATTTTCTGGTTCATGTTCTTTGCTCATTCCAGATGTTCCTTGTTCTTCTTTTTCTGATTTTGGATCTTTGCTCAGATATATTGCAAATTTTTCTCCCCTATTTCTAGGTTTTTGGATGAATGCTTGTGAACTCTCTGGGGGGAACATCTTTATGCTGGTATCGGTGGCAGAGAGCTAAATATGGACAAAAGCAAGATATAATATACCTTTTCTTTTGAATTTATTAAATACAGAAAAAAAGATTAATAGACCATAAAAAAGACAAATCATGCACTTTGTCAGGGACAGTACATTTTCTTTATCTCCAATTGTTATGACAAATAGAATTTTCTTGCCCCACAATAGTTCCTTTCTAGTATTCATTCTTATTGAATATCACCAGTATGAATAAGTAATAAAGGCCAAAACTCAGCAAAACCTCTGCCCGATATCTAGAGTCTGTCGGAGCCAGATGACTTCTGCCTGTTGTCCAGTGTTTCCTGACTGTACCCACCTGTAGTTTTCCTTGTCCTGTTGGTGTTTCTGTGCCAGCCCTGTCTGACTCTAGCCAGCCCTCTGTCCTGCTGTCACCAAGCCTTGTTCAGCTGCCACAGTCCTGGACGCTGCCCATCTCTAGTCTGGGTAGACCTGAGTTCCTCCTGTGGTACAATGGTTTCACACGTCCAGATGCTCTCCACTCTCGACGTTGCATGACAGATTGCTTGAGCCATGTATTCTGCTGAGCCCATTATTACTGCAGGACTTTTGTCCAACCTGCTGTGGTTAACGAATGCTGGATTGAATGCCCTTTTTATTACTGGGGTGGATTTTTTGGTTCCTCAGAAGAGGGGGCGTGAGGTACTGTATAGCCAGCATTCTAGTCTCTGCATAGGCAGGTTCTCCGGTGTGTTCTAAAACCGTCTTGGATAATCAGTTACGTCAGAAGATGGAAACTATGAGAAGTAAATATATTATATGTGATTGGACTCCATATTACATGATACTACTGTACAGTGACTGTGGCCGGACAGCTAAGGAATCTTCTCCATACAGAGGTGTGGGATCATTGTTATCCATCATACATGTGACAATCCAAGCACTGACAGGTAACACGGCCCCACATGAATTCTTTTCACTGACCGACATCACACATGGAGGTGATCCTCACACTTACCTCCCCTCTTTTTGCCTTGCTTTTTATTTTTATTTTTAGTTCTTTGTCTTTTCCAGATGTTATTTTATTTTCGGATGATCTGTCTTTTCTCAGCCAGCAGTAGATGGAACCTATGAGAAATAAATATAATGTAAATGATGAGCCTACATAATAATAATAATAATAATAATAATATATATCATATTTATTCACTAAGACAGTACTATTAATTCCATAGAGTATTACATACATTTGCATCACTGTCCCAATTACTTACAATCTAAACATCCTATCAGTATGTCTTTGGAGTGTGGGAGGAAACCAGAGTGCCCAGAAGAAATCCACACAAACACGGGGAGGACATACTAACTCCTTGCAGGTGTTGTCCGTGGTGGGATTTGATCCCAGGGCCCCAGCGCTGCAGTGCTAACCACTGAGGCAATGCATATTACACCATACATATTACATAATACTACTGTACAGTCATTGTGGCTGTTTAGCTGGGGAATCTTCTCCATACAGACGTGTTGGATTATTGTCACCCATCATATAGGTGACAATCCAAGTACTGCTCCACATGAATTCTTCTCACTGACCGACATCACGCAACATGTAGGAGATTCTCACACTTACTTTCTCTCTTTTTGCCTTTTTTATCATTTTCTGGTTCATGTTCTTTGCTCATTCCAGATGTTCCTTGTTCTTCTTTTTCTGATTTTGGATCTTTGCTCAGATATATTGCAAATTTTTCTCCCCTATTTCTAAGGTTTTTGGACTGAATGCTTGTGAACTCTCTGGGGGAACATCTTTATGCTGGTATCGGTGGCAGAGAGCTAAATATGGACAAAAGCAAGATATATAATATACCTTTCTTTTGAATTTATTAAATACAGAAAAAAAGATTAATACACCATAAAAAAAGACAAATCATGCACTTTGTCAGGGACAGTACATTTTCTTTATCTCCAATTGTTATGACAAATAGAATTTTCTTGCCCCACAATAGTTCCTTTCTAGTATTCATTCTTTATTGAATATCACCAGTATGAATAAGTAATAAAGGCCAAAACTCAGCAAAACCTCTGCCCGATATCTAGAGTCTGTCGGAGCCAGATGACTTCTGCCTGTTGTCCAGTGTTTCCTGACTGTACCCACCTGTAGTTTTCCTTGTCCTTTTGGTGTTTCTGTGCCAGCCCTGTCTGACTCTAGCCAGCCCCTCTGTCCTGCTGTCACCAAGCCTTGTTCAGCTGCCACAGTCCTGGACGGTGCCTTCTCTAGTCTGGGTAGACCAGGTTCCTCCTGTGGTACAGTGGTTTCACACGTCCGGATGCTCCCCCTCTCACGTGCGTGACAGATTGCTTGGGGCATGGATTCTGCTGAGCCATTATTACTGCAGGACTTTTCTCCAACCTGCCTGTGGTTAACGAATGCTGGATTGAATGCCCTTTTTATTACTGGGGTGGATTTTTTGGTTCCTCAGAAGAGGGGGCGTTGAGGTACTGTATAGCCAGCATTTCTAGTCTCTGCATAGGCAGGTTCTCCGGTGTGTTCTAAAACCGTCTTGGATAATCAGTTACGTCAGAAGATGGAAACTATGAGAAGTAAATATATTATATGTGATTGGACTCCATATTACATGATACTACTGTACAGTGACTGTGGCCGGACAGCTAAGGAATCTTCTCCATACAGAGGTGTGGGATCATTGTTATCCATCATACATGTGACAATCCAAGCACTGACAGGTAACACCGGCCCCACATGAATTCTTTTCACTGACCGACATCACACATGGAGGTGATCCTCACACTTACCTCCCCTCTTTTTGCCTTGCTTTTTATTTTTATTTTTAGTTCTTTGTCTTTTCCAGATGTTATTTTATTTTCGGATGATCTGTCTTTTCTCAGCCAGCAGTAGATGGAACCTATGAGAAATAAATATAATGTAAATGATGAGCCTACATAATAATAATAATAATAATAATAACATATTTATTCACTAAGACAGTACTATTAATTCCATAGAGTATTACATACATTTGCATCACTGTCCCAATTACTTACAATCTAAAATCCTATCAGTATGTCTTTGGAGTGTGGGAGGAAACCAGAGTGCCCAGAAAAATCCACACAAACACGGGAGGACATACTAACTCCTTGCAGGTGTTGTCCGTGGTGGGATTTGATCCCAGGGCCCCAGCGCTGCAGTGCTAACCACTGAGGCAATGCATATTACACCATACATATTACATAATACTACTGTACAGTCATTGTGGCTGTTTAGCTGGGGAATCTTCTCCATACAGACGTGTTGGATTATTGTCACCCATCATATAGGTGACAATCCAAGTACTGCTCCACATGAATTCTTCTCACTGACCGACATCACGCAACATGTAGGAGATTCTCACACTTACTTTCTCTCTTTTTGCCTTTTTTATCATTTTCTGGTTCATGTTCTTTGCTCATTCCAGATGTTCCTTGTTCTTCTTTTTCTGATTTTGGATCTTTGCTCAGATATATTGCAAATTTTTCTCCCCTATTTCTAAGGTTTTTGGACTGAATGCTTGTGAACTCTCTGGGGGAACATCTTTATGCTGGTATCGGTGGCAGAGAGCTAAATATGGACAAAAGCAAGATATAATATACCTTTTCTTTTGAATTTATTAAATACAGAAAAAAAGATTAATACACCATAAAAAAAGACAAATCATGCACTTTGTCAGGGGACAGTACATTTTCTTTATCTCCAATTGTTATGACAAATAGAATTTTCTTGCCCCACAATAGTTCCTTTCTAGTATTCATTCTTTATTGAATATCACCAGTATGAATAAGTAATAAAGGCCAAAACTCAGCAAAACCTCTGCCCGATATCTAGAGTCTGTCGGAGCCAGATGACTTCTGCCTGTTGTCCAGTGTTTCCTGACTGTACCCACCTGTAGTTTTCCTTGTCCTGTTGGTGTTTCTGTGCCAGCCCTGTCTGACTCTAGCCAGCCCCTCTGTCCTGCTGTCACCAAGCCTTGTTCAGCTGCCACAGTCCTGGACGCTGCTCATCTCTAGTCTGGGTAGACCTGAGTTCCTCCTGTGGTACAATGGTTTCACACGTCCAGATGCTCTCCACCTCTCGACGTGCATGACAGATTGCTTGAGCCATGTATTCTGCTGAGCCATTATTACTGCAGGACTTTTGTCCAACCTGCCTGTGGTTAACGAATGCTGGATTGAATGCCCTTTTTATTACTGGGGTGGATTTTTTGGTTCCTCAGAAGAGGGGCGTGAGGTACTGTATAGCCAGCATTCTAGTCTCTGCATAGGCAGGTTCTCCGGTGTGTTCTAAAACCGTCTTGGATAATCAGTTACGTCAGAAGATGGAAACTATGAGAAGTAAATATATTATATGTGATTGGACTCCATATTACATGATACTACTGTACAGTGACTGTGGCCGGACAGCTAAGGAATCTTCTCCATACAGAGGTGTGGGATCATTGTTATCCATCATACATGTGACAATCCAAGCACTGACAGTAACACCGGCCCCACATGAATTCTTTTCACTGACCGACATCACACATGGAGGTGATCCTCACACTTACCTCCCCTCTTTTTGCCTTGCTTTTTTTTTTATTTTTAGTTCTTTGTCTTTTCCAGATGTTATTTTTATTTTCGGATGATCTGTCTTTTCTCAGCCAGCAGTAGATGGAACCTATGAGAAATAAATATAATGTAAGTGATGAGCCTACATAATAATAATAATAATAATAATAATATTTAATTCACTAAGACAGTACTATTAATTCCATAGAGTATTACATACATTTGCATCACTGTCCCAATTACTTACAATCTAAATATCCTATCAGTATGTCTTTGGAGTGTGGGAGGAAACCAGAGTGCCCAGAAGAATCCACACAAACACGGGGAGGACATACTAACTCCTTGCAGGTGTTGTCCGTGGTGGGATTTGAACCCAGGGCCCCAGCGCTGCAGTGCTAACCACTGAGGCAATGCATATTACACCATACATATTACATATAATACTACTGTACAGTCATTGTGGCTGTTTAGCTGGGGAATCTTCTCCATACAGACGTGTTGGATTATTGTCACCCATCATATAGGTGACAATCCAAGTACTGCTCCACATGAATTCTTCTCACTGACCGACATCACCAACATGTAGGAGATTCTCACACTTACTTTCTCTCTTTTTGCCTTTTTTTATCATTTTCTGGTTCATGTTCTTTGCTCATTCCAGATGTTCCTTGTTCTTCTTTTTCTGATTTTGGATCTTTGCTCAGATATATTGCAAATTTTTCTCCCCTATTTCTAAGGTTTTTGGACTGAATGCTTGTGAACTCTCTGGGGGAACATCTTTATGCTGGTATCGGTGGCAGAGAGCTAAATATGGACAAAAGCAAGATATAATATACCTTTTCTTTTGAATTTATTAAATACAGAAAAAAAGATTAATACACCATAAAAAAAGACAAATCATGCACTTTGTCAGGGGACAGTACATTTTCTTTATCTCCAATTGTTATGACAAATAGAATTTTCTTGCCCCACAATAGTTCCTTTCTAGTATTCATTCTTTATTGAATATCACCAGTATGAATAAGTAATAAAGGCCAAAACTCAGCAAAAACCTCTGCCCGATATCTAGAGTCTGTCGGAGCCAGATGACTTCTGCCTGTTGTCCAGTGTTTCCTGACTGTACCCACCTGTAGTTTTCCTTGTCCTTTTGGTGTTTCTGTGCCAGCCCTGTCTGACTCTAGCCACCCCTCTGTCCTGCTGTCACCAAGCCTTGTTCAGCTGCCACAGTCCTGGACGTGCTCCTTCTCTAGTCTGGGTAGACCATGAGTTCCTCCTGTGGTACAGTGGTTTCACACGTCCGATGCTCCCACCTCTCAACGTGCGTGACAGATTGCTTGGGCATGGTATTCTGCTGAGCCCATTATTACTGCAGGACTTTTTCCAACCTGCTGTGGTTAACGAATGCTGGATTGAATGCCCTTTTTATTACTAGGGGTGGATTTTTTGGTTCCTCAGAAGAGGGGGCGTGAGGTACTGTATAGCCAGCATTCTAGTCTCTGCATAGGCAGGTTCTCCGGTGTGTTCTAAAAACCGTCTTGGATAATCAGTTACGTCAGAAGATGGAAACTATGAGAAGTAAATATATTATATGTGATTGGACTCCATATTACATGATACTACTGTACAGTGACTGTGGCCGGACAGCTAAGGAATCTTCTCCATACAGAGGTGTGGGATCATTGTTATCCATCATACATGTGACAATCCAAGCACTGACAGGTAACACCGGCCCCACATGAATTCTTTTCACTGACCGACATCACACATGGAGGTGATCCTCACACTTACCTCCCCTCTTTTTGCCTTGCTTTTTTTTTTTATTTTTAGTTCTTTGTCTTTTCCAGATGTTATTTTATTTTCGGATGATCTGTCTTTTCTCAGCCAGCAGTAGATGGAACCTATGAGAAATAAATATAATGTAAATGATGAGCCTACATAATAATAATAATATTAATAATAATAATCATATTTATTCACTAAGACAGTACTATTAATTCCATAGAGTATTACATACATTTGCATCACTGTCCCAATTACTTACAATCTAAACATCCTATCAGTATGCTTTGGAGTGTGGGAGGAAACCAGAGTGCCCAGAAGAAATCCACACAAACACGGGAGGACATACTAACTCCTTGCAGGTGTTGTCCGTGGTGGGATTTGATCCCAGGGCCCCAGCGCTGCAGTGCTAACCACTGAGGCAATGCATATTACACCATACATATTACATAATACTACTGTACAGTCATTGTGGCTGTTTAGCTGGGGAATCTTCTCCATACAGACGTGTTGGATTATTGTCACCATCATATAGGTGACAATCCAAGTACTGCTCCACATGAATTCTTCTCACTGACGACATCACGCAACATGTAGGAGATTCTCACACTTACTTTCTCTCTTTGCCTTTTTTATCATTTTCTGGTTCATGTTCTTTGCTCATTCCAGATGTTCCTTGTTCTTCTTTTTCTGATTTTGGATCTTTGCTCAGATATATTGCAAATTTTTCTCCCCTATTTCTAAGGTTTTTGGACTGAATGCTTGTGAACTCTCTGGGGGGAACATCTTTATGCTGGTATCGGTGGCAGAGAGCTAAATATGGACAAAAGCAAGATATAATATACCTTTTCTTTTGAATTTATTAAATACAGAAAAAAAGATTAATACACCATAAAAAAGACAAATCATGCACTTTGTCAGGGGACAGTACATTTTCTTTATCTCCAATTGTTATGACAAATAGAATTTTCTTGCCCCACAATAGTTCCTTTCTAGTATTCATTCTTTATTGAATATCACCAGTATGAATAAGTAATAAAGGCCAAAACTCAGCAAAACCTCTGCCCGATATCTAGAGTCTGTCGGAGCCAGATGACTTCTGCCTGTTGTCCAGTGTTTCCTGACTGTACCACCTGTAGTTTTCCTTGTCCTGTTGGTGTTTCTGTGCCAGCCCTGTCTGACTCTAGCCAGCCCCTCTGTCCTGCTGTCACCAAGCCTTGTTCAGCTGCCACAGTCCTGGACGCTCTCATCTCTAGTCTGGGTAGACCTGAGTTCCTCCTGTGGTACAGTGGTTTCACACGTCCAGATGCTCTCCACCTCTCAACGTGCATGACAGATTGCTTGGAGCATGATTCTGCTGAGCCATTATTACTGCAGGACTTTTTCCAACCTGCTGTGGTTAACGAATGCTGGATTGAATGCCCTTTTTATTACTGGGGTGGATTTTTTGGTTCCTCAGAAGAGGGGGCGTGAGGTACTGTATAGCCAGCATTCTAGTCTCTGCATAGGCAGGTTCTTCCGGTGTGTTCTAAAACCGTCTTGGATAATCAGTTACGTCAGAAGATGGAAACTATGAGAAGTAAATATATTATATGTGATTGGACTCCATATTACATGATACTACTGTACAGTGACTGTGGCCGGACAGCTAAGGAATCTTCTCCATACAGAGGTGTGGGATCATTGTTATCCATCATACATGTGACAATCCAAGCACTGACAGGTAACACCGGCCCCACATGAATTCTTTTCACTGACCGACATCACACATGGAGGTGATCCTCACACTTACCTCCCCTCTTTTTGCCTTGCTTTTTATTTTTTATTTTTAGTTCTTTGTCTTTTCCAGATGTTATTTTATTTTCGGATGATCTGTCTTTTCTCAGCCAGCAGTAGATGGAACCTATGAGAAATAAATATAATGTAAATGATGAGCCTACAAATAAATAATAATAATAATAATAATCATATTTATTCACTAAGACAGTACTATTAATTCCATAGAGTATTACATACATTTGCATCACTGTCCCAATTACTTACAATCTAAATATCCTATCAGTATGTCTTTGGAGTGTGGGAGGAAACCAGAGTGCCCAGAAGAAATCCACACAAAACACGGGGAGGACATACTAACTCCTTGCAGGTGTTGTCCGTGGTGGGATTTGATCCCAGGGCCCCAGCGCTGCAGTGCTAACCACTGAGGCAATGCATATTACACCATACATATTACATAATACTACTGTACAGTCATTGTGGCTGTTTAGCTGGGGAATCTTCTCCATACAGACGTGTGTTGGATTATTGTCACCCATCATATAGGTGACAATCCAAGTACTGCTCCACATGAATTCTTCTCACTGACCGACATCACGCAACATGTAGGAGATTCTCACACTTACTTTCTCTCTTTTTGCCTTTTTTATCATTTTCTGGTTCATGTTCTTTGCTCATTCCAGATGTTCCTTGTTCTTCTTTTTCTGATTTTGGATCTTTGCTCAGATATATTGCAAATTTTTCTCCCCTATTTCTAAGGTTTTTGGACTGAATGCTTGTGAACTCTCTGGGGGGAACATCTTTATGCTGGTATCGGTGGCAGAGAGCTAAATATGGACAAAAGCAAGATATAATATACCTTTTCTTTTGAATTTATTAAATACAGAAAAAAAGATTAATACACCATAAAAAAAGACAAATCATGCACTTTGTCAGGGGACAGTACATTTTCTTTATCTCCAATTGTTATGACAAATAGAATTTTCTTGCCCCACAATAGTTCCTTTCTAGTATTCATTCTTTATTGAATATCACCAGTATGAATAAGTAATAAAGGCCAAAACTCAGCAAAACCTCTGCCCGATATCTAGAGTCTGTCGGAGCCAGATGACTTCTGCCTGTTGTCCAGTGTTTCCTGACTGTACCCACCTGTAGTTTTCCTTGTCCTTTTGGTGTTTCTGTGCCAGCCCTGTCTGACTCTAGCCAGCCCCTCTGTCCTGCTGTCACCAAGCCTTGTTCAGCTGCCACAGTCCTGGACGGTGCCCTTCTCTAGTCTGGGTAGACCTGAGTTCCTCCTGTGGTACAGTGGTTTCACACGTCCAGATGCTCTCCCTCTCAACGTGCTGACAGATTGCTTGGCATGGATTCTGCTGAGCCCATTATTACTGCAGGACTTTTTCCAACCTGCTGTGGTTAACGAATGCTGGATTGAATGCCCTTTTTATTACTGGGGTGGATTTTTTAGGTTCCTCAGAAGAGGGGGCGTGAGGTACTGTATAGCCAGCATTCTAGTCTCCCGCATAGGCAGGTTCTCCGGTGTGTTCTAAAACCGTCTTGGATAATCAGTTACGTCAGAAGATGGAAACTATGAGAAGTAAATATATTATATGTGATTGGACTCCATATTACATGATACTACTGTACAGTGACTGTGGCCGGACAGCTAAGGAATCTTCTCCATACAGAGGTGTGGGATCATTGTTATCCATCATACATGTGACAATCCAAGCACTGACAGGTAACACCGGCCCCACATGAATTCTTTTCACTGACCGACATCACACATGGAGGTGATCCTCACACTTACCTCCCCTCTTTTTGCCTTGCTTTTTATTTTTTATTTTTAGTTCTTTGTCTTTTCCAGATGTTATTTTATTTTCGGATGATCTGTCTTTTCTCAGCCAGCAGTAGATGGAACCTATGAGAAATAAATATAATGTAAGTGATGAGCCTAATAATAATAATAATAATAATAATAATCATATTTATTCACTAAGACAGTACTATTAATTCCATAGAGTATTACATACATTTGCATCACTGTCCCAATTACTTACAATCTAAAATCCTATCAGTATGCTTTGGAGTGTGGGAGGAAACCAGAGTGCCCAGAAGAAATCCACACAAACACGGGGAGGACATACTAACTCCTTGCAGGTGTTGTCCGTGGTGGGATTTGATCCCAGGGCCCCAGCGCTGCAGTGCTAACCACTGAGGCAATGCATATTACACCATACATATTACATAATACTACTGTACAGTCATTGTGGCTGTTTAGCTGGGGAATCTTCTCCATA
>JARQOC010002155.1:0-29183 GCA_033576535.1 Allobates femoralis
GAATTCATACTTCTATTCTCAAGCGGTTTAGTAACACATTTCTAGTTGCAGCACCCCACAGCATTTCATGAAGTTTTGATCTCAGACCTTATATATAATGCAGGTAGCACAAGTGCAATCGATTGTATAATTAAATATCCAGCATTTTAATATATGGAGGAGTATGGTGGAGCATAATACTATATGGAAGGCAATGTGGGGCTCATTATACTATATGGACTCTGGGGACATATTATACTATATTTACGACTATGCGGATGCATAATATATATATAGAGGACTATGGAGGGTGCACTATATTTTATGGAGGACTATATAGGTGCATTATACTATATGGAGGACTATGAAGGGGTGTATTATACTACCGTATATGGAGGACTACAATGGGTACATTATACTGACTGAAGGACTATGTGAGATGCATTATACTATTTGGAGGACTATGGGGGTGCATTATAATATATGAAGGACTGTGGGGGGTGTATTATACTATATGGGTGGACTATGGAGTGCATTATACTATATGAAGGACTATGGTTTGTGCATTATACTGTATTGAGTACTATGGGAGGGCATTACACTATATGGAGGACCACGGCATGCATTATACTATAGGGCAGACTCTGAGGTGCATAATACTATATGGAGGACTATGGGGTGCATTATACTCTATGGGTGACTAAGGGGTGCAATTATACAGTGTGAAGGATTATATGGGTTTCATCATAATATGCGGAGGCCTGTGTGGGGGCCAATATATACGGTTTCGAGGGCTTGTGGGGACCTTCAGTGTGGATAGGTGTGGGTCGGTGTCATTATACTGTATTTCAGCCCATTATATTGCATGAAGGGCTGTATGGCATCACAGTTGAGGTTTATACTGTTGAGGTCACCATACTTTGCCGGTGTAGTCAAAGTGAATACAGTAGTTGTGCATGTGGAGGATACTGTGAAGTAATTCACTGTGAGGTATCATGCAGTGTTTGTGTAGGAGTTTTGTTGGCATCATAGTTTATGGGTGCAATGAAAGGGGAAACTAGAGGTTCAATCAAGAGGAGGATTACTTTCAAAGGCTGAAAAGTTGTGAGATATGGTCTTATTTAACCCAGTCAAATATTTACTGTTTCTTGGGGGTAGGGGAGCTAGAACGTCTGCTATGGTCCCCCATGATTTATATGTATGCATGCCCCTGCTTCTGGTGTCCTTATCTCCTCCTGTTTTAAATTTCACGCCAACACAGGCCAGGAAAGTTGCACCATGTGCTAGAAAGCACCAGTGCAAAATTTAAAAACAGGAAGAAGATTAAGACACTAGAGGCAGTGTAGTGGCCAATGCAGAGCCAAAGACTCTACCCACAGTCCAATCAATATGCCAGCCCCATTATGACCATATGTTTAGTTAAACATGCATAATCCTGATGACAGGTTTTCCACTACTGATGTTATCCCCTTCCTTTTGTCCCAACTATTTTTAACTAACACTTTCTGAATATACAGTACTTCTGCTATCTAGTCGCATCTGCAGTGCACATATTGAAGCCGAGCCGTACACATCATAACTCCCCAAAATGCACCAGGCCGGATATGATGTGTATATGCAAACAAAGAAAGACAGGGAGTGCAATGAGGAGCACCTGTTTAGGTTATGGGATATGATTAAGGGGCTGATGGGCCGCTCACCTTTGAGGGTTGTGCGCCTCTGCTCAAACCCAGTAATAGGCTGGATGGCCCTGTGTGCCCCACTTGTTAGGTGGACTGCACTGTGCTCTTCTTGCCGCTGCTCCTGCATCATTTCCGGGTACGATCAAGTGATCCGTCAAATCGGAACTTCGTCACCACAGGTCCTATGCTCGTTGTGCTGTTAGGTCTGGTAACCAGGCAACCGCAGGTCCTATGGTGGCGTTCTGCAGCAGTGATCGATCCTCCCTCACAGCAGCTCCTGCCCAGGGGCTGACTGGCGACGCAAATCCTGGGTGGCAAAATTTTTCCGGCAGCCCTCGGGCGAGGACCGGGGGGGGGTGCTGTCGGAAATTTTCGGCGGCCCGTCTCAGTCCCTCCAGCCCTTAGCAGGTGAGGGGTGAGGACCGGGGGAGGGCTTGGGGGGGTCGGGGTTGGGAGACGGAGTGCTGTCGGAGATTCTCGGCGGCCCATCTCAGTCCCTCCAGCCAGGCCCGTATTTGGAGTTCCTGCAGCCCTAGGCACTGTCAGCGGTGCGCCCCCCCCATCACGCCACGCCCCCCTGCAGACAGAGGAGTAGCTAAAAGGAGCCTAGAGATTCCCAATATGGTTGGAGTAGTGGATGGTTGCTAGATGACCGCCACCATGTCACATCAGCAAGGAGGTGGCAGTCATGTTTTGGGTCGTAATGATGTGGAGAGAGCTAGTTTGCCCCTATAGGGTCCATGAAGGCGTGAAAAGGACCACGGCAAAGTATATATACTTTTAGACTGACCACTTTTTTTCTTCGTACAAAATCATCCCCATGCATGACAATGCACCATCTCTTGGTACAGAGCATAGCCCTGAGTAATTGGCTGCTATGGACATAAAAGTAGAGAAAATCGTGGTGTGGCTACCAGTCTCCCCTGATCTCAGCCCTATTGAGAAACTTCGAAGTACCATTAAGCAAAAAAAATCTAAGATGCTGTAAGACATTAACCGTCAAACCAGCAGCTCTGGGAGTCAATTCTGACATCCTGCAAACAAATGCAATCAGAAAACATCCAAAACCTGACAAGTGCAATAAATGCAATATTTGTGAAGGTGATATCAAAGAAAGGCGATATACAATATGAGACATACTGGCAGGATGTTTTCATTGTGAGCCCAATGGGGACAGTGTTGATGATGTATGTAAAGTGCTGTGGAGTTCATAGTGTAATGTAAATGTAAAAAAATATTTATTCATATGACGTCACAATACCGGGATCTGAGGATCTTCTATTTTGAGGTCAGGGGCTCTCTGACGCCGTGTCGCTGCCTCTCTCGCTATCATCCTCTTTTGACACTGCAGTGTGGTGGACAACAGAGCATTAACTGGTTAATATCAAGAAGTATGGAGTGTGTACTAACTGAGCCATAAACCCTCCCCATACCATGAAGTATGGTGTGTGTACTAACTGAGCCATAAACCTCCTCATACCATGTCCAGCAGACATTGTAGGATTACTATATGGATTTTATTATTAGGGTACGGACACATTGGCGTGAAACTCGGATGAGTGCAATGTGTGATTTTATCGCAGTGCAGTCAGTTAATCAACGTCTAAAACACATTCGCAAGTGTCGGACGCTTTTTTCTCATCCAGATTCTGGATGGGAAAAAAGCCACAACATGCTGCGACAGTCTGCGATTCATGTGCGAGACTCTCCAATGCAAGTCTATAAGTCCGGCAAAATCATGGACCACACACTGACAGCACACGGACCATCCGAGAGGCATCTGTTTTTCTCACGGATACATTATCATTCTTCAGCTGAGACAATTGTAAAATGCTCCTGTAAATGATTCTACAGTAATAGCTGCTGAGAAACAAAACAGATTGCACATGGATGTGATCTAAGAAAATTGTCGGACACTCGCACAGCATTTGGATGTCCCAGTGGCCAGCTACACATACAGTCCGCCACAGCCACACACAGAGCCACAACCACACAAAAACAGTCAGCCACATAGACAGCCAGCCACATAGACAGCTACACAGACGCAGAGAGCCACACAGAGAGACACAGCCACATAGACAGCCACACACATAGCCACAGCCAGCAACATAGACAGCCATAGCCAGCCACACACAGGCACACACAGACACAGCCAGCCAAACACAGACACAGCCAGCTACACACACAATATCAGCCACACACACACAATCAGTCACAAACATAGCTAGCCACACACATAGCTAGCCACACAAACACAACCAAAGCCAGCCAGCCAGCCACACATACAGCCACACACATACAGCCAGCCACATAGACAGCCACACACACAGTCAAAGCCAGCCACACACAGGCGCAGCTACCCCCACACTCAGCCAAAGCCAGCCACACACAGGCGCAGCTACCCACACACACAGACACAGCCAGCCACACACACAGCAAGCAATATAGACAGCCATAGCCAGCCACACACAGACATACAGCCAACCACACAGTCAGCCACATACAGTCAGCCACACACAGCCAAGCAGCTCCAGCCACACACACACACAGTCAGCCACACACAGCCAAACAGCCCCAGCCACACAGAGCCCAAGCCACACAGAGCCCCAGCCACACAGAGCCCCAGCCACACAGAGCCCCAGCCACACAGAGCCCCAGCCACACAGAGCCCCAGCCACACAGAGCCCCAGCCACACAGAGCCCCAGCCACACAGAGCCCCAGCCACACAGAGCCCCAGCCTCACAGAGCCCCAGCCTCACAGAGCCCCAGCCTCACAGAGCCCCAGCCTCACAGAGCCCCAGCCACACAGAACCCCAGCCACACAGAGCCCCAGCCACATACAGACAAATAGTCAGCCACACAGAGCCCCAGCCACACAGAGCCCCAGCCTCACAGAGCCCCAGCCTCACAGAGCCCCAGCCTCACAGAGCCCCAGCCTCACAGAGCCCCAGCCTCACAGAGCCCCAGCCACATACAGACAAATAGTCAGCCACACAGACACAGCCCCAGACAGACACAGACAGAAAGACACACACACACACACACACACAAAGAGAGAGCGGCACACACACACACTACCCACCACCACCAGCTGCTGCTGCTGCAGCTCATCATGATCTTTATCTTTACACATTTTGCTGGCTCCCGCGCTGTGGAAGTTGGAACAACTTCTGGGGCCTGCAGTACAGATGAGGAGGCAGGGCCCAGAGAGATTGACTAATGATAGGAGGACCCAGGTGACGTGAAGGGCTCACGTCACACAGGTCCTCTATCTCCTGGAGGGAGAGGAATGGCTGCAGTGCAGCCTCTCTCTCTGACACTGTCTCCTCCGCGGCGGGTCTGTTCACTGCCTGCTGCAGGGTGGGTGAGTGAGGTCTGCGGCCCGTTTCTGTGGGTGGGCGGCCCTAGGTGGGGGCTATACCACCAGCTCAGGGGGCACTTGCCCCCCTGCCACCTGGGCCAGTCCCCCCGTGCTCCTGCCGTACCTCCCACGAAGGGGATTGGAGACAAATGGAAAACAAAAGGTCGGTCTTGTGGAGTGCTAAAGGCAGGACAATCAGGGATTCTTATTAATAATATCCAAACCTGTTATTAATAATCCCTTGTAAGCCACAATTCATTTTAACAGGCAGTATGCTGTCTTCCTCAGGTGATACAAGGGAAAGTTTTAGGGATTGAGCAGTATCACCTGAAGAAGACAGCACACTGCCTGTCGAAACACGTTGTGGCTTAAAAGGGATTATTAATAAAAAGTTTGGATATTAATAAGAATCCCCAATTGTCCTTCCTTTAGCGCTCCACAAGACCGACCTTTTGTTTTCCAACTGGATATGACGTGTATGGCTTAGCTTCAATATGCGCACTGCGCATTGTGCTGGAGCCAGGCCTTATCACATGATTATCCCCCACAATGCACCAAGCCGGATATGACTTACTGACCCGACATATCCTTTTGCAGAGAAGGTGGGATATTCAAAAGAGGCGTTAAAACAAAAAGACTGATGACGCCCAGCGGGGCATCCCAAGAGCCAGCGAGGAGGTGAAAAATGCCCTGGAGCCTGCCTTTACAGTCTCTGGATGGAGAATGCTTGTAAGTTAAAAAGCATTTTTCTAAATCTTTATAGGGCATGTTTGGGTCAGAGAGGGATGGTTAGAGAACAGCTACCAAGGTGCAGGGACAGGTAGTGATAGGTTAGGAGGGAAGAATGACCTGACAGGTTCCCTTTAAGTTCTCTTTTTGAAGAATGTGGCAAACTCATTTTCCAAACTTCTTTCTTATATCCGTGACTGATGTAGATCATTACTTTTTAAGCATCACACTATGGGGATTTTTTTTGCATCTGGTCAGTAGATTATTTAGCAATAAACCCTCTGCTTTATTGGACAATGATTGCTTATTGACATTCTTTTTATACGCGGGCTTTTGTGGATGTAATAACATATTTTACTCATTTTTGAGTGCTTTTATGAAACGTAATCCATAGTTCTTGTATATTTGATTGGACTTAATACTTTGGCATGTTTATGCAACAATGTAAAGCATTTAATATTTCTTTAAACATTTCATGTAGTAATAGGCAGGCATCAGCTTGAATTTAAATATGCACTTAGGTTATTATAATTTTCAGTATCAATCTCTTAAAAGGCCAGCCTTTGGAAAAGCTGCTTTGGCAGACATTTGCATGTGTCCCTGCAGAGAGGACTAAAAATGCAAACAAGCACTGCTGCCATGCTCAAAGAACATGGAATAACTGAAAGAGTAAAATAGAGCCACATGTAGATGAGTTGTAAGTAAAATTAGAACTAAGATAACATCATTTCGAGTAAAACAGATTGTATTCAGATCCCACTGTTTATAATTGACACACTGATTCCAATTGCACCGGGACTTCTAGAAAATTGTGTTCTAGTTAGAATTACTTACTCGAATCAGAGTTCTTTCAAAAGATCCCATGCTGGGACAGCATCTGTTTGAACAAGCCCAATTGAGCCAAAATACTTTTCCGCCTAGCCAGATGAACCAATGGGCGAATGAATCTTGGCATAGTTACTGTCAAACATCCGCATGGAAAGAGATTTCATTATGCACCATAGATTTTCTAACTCAGATTCCTGTGTGCTCTGGAAATTGGCCTTAACCCCTTCATGACATCCATTGTACATGTATGATGCTTCGGAAGTGAGTTCCCGCAAACTGCTGTACATGTTCGGCGCTGTCAATAGTGACTACAGTATCTATTTGCTTACTAAAGTAAGGGAGCACACTGCTCATTACAATCATGTCATGACGATGGTCTCTATCGTGGCCCCGAGCCTATTAATGACCTCGCCGTTACCCAGTTCCAGTGGCTAGTGATGGGCGAATCCTAAATTACTCGGAATCGCTTGACTCTAGCGAGTCCGAGCACAGGACTCGCTACTCGTTGCGAGTCTAGCGAGTCCAATGTTAATGAATGGGGAAGCGAGTAATAGCGAGTAGTGTGCGATTTACAAATCGCAGATGTGTCTCGGAAGCTTCAGCCTGAAGCAATCCTAGTTTTGTCATTTATTTGCATTGGACTCGTTTACTTTGCAACTGTAATCGCTGGGAACTCGCACAGATAAGAGTCCTGTCTTCTCTGTGTGCTGGCTGCCAGGGTCCTAGAGCCTGCCTGCTGCCTGATGTAGCAGTGCTGAGATTGTTCTCAGTCTGCTCATTCCCTGTGTACAGACATGAATGTCTGTGCACAGAGATGATGTAGCAGAGCTGAGATTGTTCTCAGTCTGCTCATTCCCTGTGCATATACATCTATATCTATCCACAGGGATGAGCAGAGAGGACATCGTGTTTTGGACTGCGTCGGACGGAAGAGGATTTTTTTAATTAAAGATGGAGTCCCTAATGGCTTTTTTTTTTATTTCTAATAAAAAATTTTCTCTGTGTTGTGTTTTTTTTAAAACAATTTAATAGAAATTTATGGCGGTCATGTCTAATATTGGCGTGACCGCCATAAATTTCGGGCTTAGGGCCAGCTGATAATACAAAGCTGGCCCTAACCTCTATTACCCAGCGTGCCACCGCCACCAGGGCCGCTGGAAGAGCGGGGTTCAGCGCCAGAGGATGGCGCTTCAATGAACGCGCCATCTTCTGGGGCGGCTGCGGGCTGCAATTTGCAGCGGGGGGTGCCCAGAAAGCTTGGGCATCCCTTAGCTGCGGATTCCAGCCCCCAGCTGCTTAGCTGTACCTGGCTAGACATAGAAATTGCGCGGAGCCCCACGCATTTTTTTGACTCCGACTCCTAGACGACTCCGACTCGACTCCGAGACGACTCCGACTCCGAGACGACTCCGACTCCGACTCCGAGACGACTCCGACTCCGAGACGACTCCGACTCCGAGACGACTCCGACTCCGAGACGACTCTGACTCCGACTCGACTCCGAGACGACTCCGACTCCGAGACGACTCCGAGACGACTCCGACTCCGACTCGACTCCGAGACGACTCCGACTCCGAGACGACTCCGACTCCGACTCCGAGACGACTCCGACTCCGAGACGACTCCGAGACGACTCCGACTCCGACTCCGAGACGACTCCGACTCCGAGGCGACTACGACTCCGAGGCGACTCCGACTCCGAGGCGACTCCGACTCTGAGGCGACTCCGACTCTGAGGAGACTCCGACTCTGAGGAGACTCCGACTCCGAGACGACTCCGACTCCGAGGCGACTCCGACTCCGAGGCGACTCCGACTCTGAGGCGACTCCGACTCTGAGACTCTGACTCTGACTCTGAGACTCTGACTCTGAGACTCTGAAATTCATTAAATAATAAAAAAAAATGTGTGGGGCTCCGCGCAATTTCTATGTCTAGCCAGGTACAGCTAAGCAGCTGGGGGCTGGAATCCGCAGCGCAGGGATGCCCAAGCTTTCTGGGCACCCCCCGCTGCAAATTGCAGCCCGCAGCCGCCCCAGAAGATGGCGCGTTCATTGAAGTGCCATCCTCTGGCGCTGAACCCCGCTCTTCCAGCGGCCCTGGTGGCAGTGGCACGCTGGGTAATAAAGGGGTTAATACCAGCTTTGTTATACAAGCTGGTATTAAGCCCGAGATTCTTAATGTCAGGCCACGTTTGACCCAGCCACTAAGAATCTCCAATAAAGGGTTAAAAAAACACAACACAGAGAAAAATTTTTATTTGAAATAAAAAAAAAGCCATTAGGGACTCCATCTTTAATTAAAAAAATCCTCTTCTGTCCGACGTAGTCCAAAACGTGATGTCCTCTCTGCTACATCCCCTGTGCATAAATATAGATGTCTATGCACAGGGAATGAGCAGACTGAGAACAATCTCAGCACTGCTACATCATCTCTGTGATCAGGCAGGTTCTAGGACCCTGGAGCTGCACAGAGAAGACAGCTGGACTCGGCTCGCAAAGAAACAGCAGTTACTTTGCAACTTTCCCTGCTATCACTGGCACAGTAGCCGAGTCTAATGCAAACAATGGCAATCCTAGTTTTGTCAGCGTTTCTGACAAAACTAGGATTGATATTGATTTGCATTGGACTCGTGCGAGTAATCACTGGGAAACTTGCAGAGTACCGAGTCCTGCGAGTCCCTTACTACTCGCCGAGTAACGAGTCCTAGCGAGTAGATTCGCCCATGCCTACCAGTGGCCTTTAAAGTCCTGTCATGAGCAGGGCCTGACAAACCTCCTGCCTGTGTGCGAGTCGCTGATCTAATGCCCTGCAATGCAGACCAAAGAAAGTTGATTTCCCGAAGATTGACCAGGTAAAAAAAATAAAAAAACAAAATTGTAAAACTTTTTTTAAAAAATAACAAAGTACAAAAAAAGAAAAAAATATATTATACCAGTAAATATATATATTTATGTAACAACAAACATAAACAACAAGTACCTATATTTCATAACGCCGCATTCAGAAGGACCCGCTGTAAACTTGGTGAAAAAGTTATGCTTTTTTATCATACCACCAAAAAAAAGTTGATCAGAAAGTTTCATTAAATAAAAATGGTATAACTGAAAACATATTGTCTCTCAAAAAATAAGTTCCCACTCAGTCCCAAGGAAAAATAAAAAGTCTATTGCTCTTAGAATATAGAAATGCAAAAACAGTTCTTTTTTCTATAAAACATTTTTATTGTGTAAAAGCAGCAAAAAAGATTCAGATGTGGGAATCACTGAATTATACTGACCCAAAGAATAAACCTATTTTGTTAAGTTTACCATACTGTGAACGGTGTAAAAAAAAAAAAAAAACAATTCCTAAATTACTGTTATATGTTTACTCTGCCTCCCAAAAATTGGAATGGAAAGCGATCAAAAAATGTTGTGTGCCTGAAAATGGTACCAATATATATGCCCTCAAATGACTCTGTCGGAAGAAATTAAAAAAAATTTATAGGTCTCAAATATGTCAACGTTAAAAACTTTTCTTTGTAAAAAGAAAAAGCTTTTTTTTAATGTGTGAATGTACCCAAACCATAAAAACAACGTAAATCTTGTATCTCTATAAACGTGCTGACCAGAAAAATATACTCCTCTTACCACTTATACCACATGAGGAGTGGCATAAAAAATCAACAAAACGCAATTATTGACCTGCTTGACAACCCAAAAATCACAGTAAGGCTCGGCTTACATATATACTGAGATCTATGTTGAATGCATACACTGGAGGTTCCATGTAAATCTCTGACATACTTGATTTAGGAGGAATTCCTGGTGAAATATTCCCTATATTGAGGCAGATGGAGTCACCTTGTACTAAGTCTGTCCATCATCTGGAGGCGTCCATCTTTCTATCTTTTCAGCAGTGGATAATAACCTGGTTGGCCACAGTTTTGTGCACTTCTGAAAAGGTGAACAAGATACCAAAAAAGGTTCAGAGTAACTCTGCTGCCTCATTTTAGCAAATGGGTCCCTGAAGGGTATCATCTGAATCACGTCATTCGGAGATTTACATGTCAACCCCGATGTAAGAGCTCAGCATAATGCACAGGATAAATGTGATGACCCCTCAAACGATTCCAGAAAAATCTGCACTACAATCTGGAGCTCCTTCCCTGAGCTTTGAACTGTGCCTCAAGAAGAATTTATTGACCACATATGGGGTAATAGCGTACTAATGAGAAGTTGTATTGTTCGTTTTTTTCATTACCCCTTTTGAAATGTAAAATTTGTAGCTAAAGCAACATTTTAGTGGAAAAATGGTAATTTTCATTTATTCACCGCAATGTTATACAATTCTGTGAATTGCCTGTTGTTTGATAAAGCTACCTACTGTCCTGAATGAATTCCTTAGGTGCTGTAGTTACCAAAATGAAAACACTTGTGGGGGTTTCTACTGTTTTTCATTTCAAATATAACATGGCACCTGCAATCTATTCAAGCCAAAATGGCACTCCTTCCCTGCTGAGCACCCAAACAGTACTTTTCCATCACATATGGGGTATGTATGTACACAGATGAATTTGCAGAACAGATTGTATACTGAATTTTCTCTTGCTACCCTTGTGGAAATAAAAATAAATTGTCGCAAACGCAACATTTATGTGGGGAAAATGGGAATTTTTATTTTGACGGTTAATATTATAATATTATGTGAAGTACCTGGGGGTTCATGGTGCTCACCACAAATCTAGATAAATTTCTTGAGTCGAGTAGTTTCCAGAATGGGGTCACTTGGGGAGTATTTTCCACTGTTTAGAGACATCAAACACAATATAGCGTCTGCTATCAATTCCAGCCAATTTTGCTTTTCAAAAGTAAAATGGTTTCCTTCCTTTCTGAGCCCTGCAGTGGTTTTCCACCACCTTTTGGGTATGTGCATACTCAGGAGAAATTGTACATAAAATTGTATGATGCATTTTTTCCTTTAACCCTTGTGCAAATGCATAATTTGTGACTAAAGTAACATTTTTGTGGGGAAAAGTGATTTTTTTTTTCCTTTCACATTGCTTTTATTGCTGAGAAACACCTGAAGGGTTATTAACTTCTTGATTGTGGGTAACGGTCCCCAAAAGATGACAGAAAGGATGACTGAAATTCCTGCAGTGCCCACTAGCCTTATTCAGCATTCTAGATGAATTGGTGGTGAGTGATAACCTGAATTAACTTATTTGTTTTCATCATTATGTCTCCGACAAAGAAGTTACGCTTCAACAATGGCTGAATCTAAGCTCAACTCAGTTGTTATGCCTTGTGGCCTGGGGAATTGGATTTGTGGCACTTACGTTAGTTCTACAGAGCATCACATACAGGGGTTAATTAGGAGCTATGCATTAGGCTACAAGAGTGTGCAAACATTAAACTCCATTAAAACCCGGTAGTAATTGTGTGGCACCCCAGAGTCCAGTTGCCACAATGGCATTGCCTCCCTCGGGGGTGATGTCATGCTGGGAAGCAAGAAGTGGTATCAACACCAGGTAAACCCACAGCATACAACACTTTTCCTGACTCCAAACCTGGAGGGGGAGCTTGAGACACGGGTTCAAGTGAGCTCCTCTATAAATTCTGGTCTGGAGGTGGGGTTAGGCAGCAAGTCTTAGAAGGTCTGAGAGAGAAAGAACAGTGCAGACGTCCTGGGAACGGGAGGTGGCGGAGCTCATCCCAGGATAGACAGCCACCAGCGTGAGGGACTCGTCGGAGAGGGTCTGAGGTAGGAGAGGAGAGAGCCTGGCGAGTGGAGCCAGTTGCCGGCTCAACCCAGAGCAGAGCCCCAGAAACGGACACAGGAGTCTGAGGTTGTACGGGTACTAAAGACCCAGCAGCCAAAATTAGAGGACGGGAAACTCCACGTCTCCTGGCTACATCAAAGCATCTGGAGGCATAGCAGCACCCGAGAGCTCAGGGACTACGAGGAGTAGTACCAGAGAAGGGCTCAGGCTGCCTGCCAAATGGATGAGACACCAACAGGAAGAGAAAGTTAGCTACAGGCAGCAAGGATCAGCAAAGAGAAGCACAGCAGGGAAGCCTCAGAACTTACTGGGCAAGAACATCCCCAACTTGCTTCCAGGCCACCCAGACTCACAACATCACCTGTGGTCAGTGTTCTGGTTTAAACCTGCAACTACCAGTAAAGGTAACTGAGAATAGATACTGTGTGTCTGTCGGTTAATTCTGTGCCCTCAGTCCTGCACCCAAACGGCCTACCACCGCCATAGACTATACCGGTTGCCCTGGGGAACCGCTCTACCCATGGGGAGCAATATCACCTTAGCTGCGATTCCATAATCCCCAGAGGTCCTGCACTTCAGCATTGGCCATCAATAGGTGAACATCAGAGGTGAAGTCACAACTTCAATCCCCAAAACGTTAATCCCCAAATTTTTATTGACACCGCCAGGGTCATGGAGCCAGGTCTCGACCCCTGTGACTCCCCAGAAGTACTGTAGCCCGGTTCTGATTATCCCACAGCACTGGGGAGCGTGTCAAACCTGGTGTCATGAACAGGATTTCGTGGCCCGGTACCCCTGGGTCCTGTGTTCCGCAAGCTTTATTGAACTGTGTGTGACTGTCACTATTACTGTACCACGCGGCGTGCGGGAAGCTGAGGGGACGTGCCGTCATGGGAGGAACTCAGGAAAACATGCAAAGAGAAACCCCGCCAATGGGCTAGCTGTTTGTTAACCTAACCCCAGACTCCCCGGAAGAGAAAAGCGGGACCTGGCTGAGGTTCACTAGGGAGGAGAAAGATGTCCGACCTGGAGGGAGAAGAACTTGCGGTGGTCCCGGACGCAGCCCCAGTAGTGGCTGCAGCCCCAGTCATGGCCCCAGTCGAAGCTCCGGCCGCAGCAACAGCCGTGGCACATCAGTCATGCAGTTCTCAATGCCGTATGTTCCGGGAGCGACCTAGTTACCACAATATTCAGGGGAGTTGGACACCCTGACCGACTTCAGGGAAAGACTGAAAAGCTTATTTGAAGTGTATCCCCTGACTGAGACCCAGAAAGTAAATGTTCTAATAGGACAATTGACTGGTGCAGCCCAAAAGGAGGTAAAGTCCTGGCTGGACACTAACAAAAGAACTGTTAAACAATTCTTAGCCAGGTTGAAAGAAGCCTTTGACACCCATACTGCAGAGGAAATTAAAATTAGGTTTTATGGGTGCAAACAACGAGTGCAGGACAGTATACGGGACTATGCATTAAATCTCCAAGAGGTGCTGAGGGCCATGAAGCATGTGGATGCAGACAGTGCACGAGATGAAAACAAGCTGTTGACTGAGCAGTTTATTGAGGGGCTCGTGTCTCATCCCCACCAGTCTCAGCTACGTATATTGGCCATAGAAAACCCTGACCTGGACTTTACACAATTTAAAGACCGGGCCATTTGAGTGCTGCAAGAACCAACTGCGAGTTGCACAGCACTCTTCTAGCGACTGGTTCTAACGTACTAACCCAAGGTGGCACCCTCTTTCCCGGCCACAGTGGGGGCCAGTGTACAGACTATAAAAACTGTTACCTCTGGTGTCTTACGATTGCTGGTGCAGGAGCTAACCAAAAATATGGCAGAACTAACAAAGGCTGTACAGTCCATGCGGGGTCGCAAGCCATCGGAGAATATACAGTTGGCCTCCAGCCCTGATGACATCCCGTGGCTACACCAGATGAGGAATCCATCGACAAGAAGACGAGCCAGTGATCGCTATGATTCTACAGAACAACCCATTTGCCGCCGTTGCTCTGAAGCAGGCCACATAGCAAGATTTTGTACTTTAAACGAGAAACCCCTGGGGCAGTGGGCCACCCCTCAGGAATGAGACGACCTGGTCCACAAAACTGACGTGACAGGTATGTGGGAGGATAACCGGGGTCCTGCCAGTTGTGCTCAATGGCATCCCCATGAATGTTTTACTGGACACCAGTTTGCAGGTGACAACGATGCCTTATTTCATTTATAAATGGCACTGGGCTGACTCTGATCTCACCCATCATCCAGATGATAGCTTTACAATATACTCCAGCAATGGTCAACTTTTGCCACAAATGGGGTTCAAAGAGATGACCATAAAGGTGGGCGTGCAGAATTAAACGCCCAGGGAATGATAATTGCTGATATTGATCAGCAAGAATGTAACCCACTGATTACTCTAGGCACTAGGCATGTAATTGAGAATTGTCTAGGAGAAAGTATTGCTTTGTTATAACAGGTAGCCGAAACTGCCAGCACCGTGCAGCAGAGAGTCCTGCAGAAAAAGATAAAGTCCCTGATGCAGAGGCAGCAGGTGGAGCTGTCTGGTGGACAGTGTAAGAGTAAGTGACCCGTTCCCCATTGCAATACCCTCAAGAAGTGAAATGTTTATCTGGTGTCGGGCAGCAAGAGGCCTTAGGGGTCAAGACTATCAGGCCCTGTGGAGCCTGTGCACTCAGATAGTAGGCCCACTGTCCTAACAGCCCGGGGGTTAGTCGATGTCTGCAAGGGGAGGGTAACTGTACGTATCTTGAACTGTGGAGAAGAAGAGGTCAAACTACCTCAGTATGCTACTATTGCTAAACTGTTCACTGTCACTAACAACGCAATCAAGGCAGTGGAACCTTTGATTCCGTTCGACCAGGCGGAGGACAATAGCTCCGAGGGGCAGCTGCAGGATTGGTGTCAGAAGTTACACATAGGCTCTGACTCTACCCCTTCGCACCAAAAGCATGGAGTTTACTGGGTAGTTCAAGAATATGAACGGGTCTTTAGTAAACTTACTTTAGACTTTGGGCAGGTAAAAGGGGTACAACATCACATCCCCACTGGAGACCATCTGCCCATTAAAGAGAGGTACGGGACAACTTCTCTGTTGGCTACAGGGTCTATGCTAGGGATGGGCTGCACCTCAATGGGGAGGGTGCAGCTGTGCTGGGGGAGAAAATGACTAGAAGGTTGGAGGAGTGTTTAAACTAGGGATTGGGGGGAGTATTCATTGTACAGAAGGGGAAGATAGTGTAATTATTAACCTAACCTGGGCACAAGTAATGAAATTGGGGGGTGGGGTTAGTCAGTCAATATAGTAAGATGAAACAGAGGTGAAGAAAGAAGCATAAACTGCATGTACACTAATGCCAGAAGCCTCGCCAACTAAGGGATAAGGGGAGGGGGAAAAATAATAAATAGGGGTTTGTTATAAGTCTCCAACAATAATGGAAGTTGTGGAGAATATCCTCATAAAGCAAACAGATAAAGCAGCGACTCAGGGAGAAGCCATTATCATGGAGGACTTCCACTACCCTGAAATACATTGGGGAACAGAAACCTGCAGTTCCAGCAAAGGTAATAGGTTTTTGACAATTCTAAGAGATACCGTATATACTCGTGTATAAGCCGAGTTTTTCAGCCCAAAATTTGGGCTGAAAAGTCTCCCCCTCGGCTTATACACGAGTCAATACGGGGGGGGCTGTGTCCGGGGCTGTGGAGGCTTCAGGAGGCGGGGGGGGGAGGGCTGCTGTATGAGCTCCTGTATACTACCACTGGGGCTGCTGGGGCTCCTGTATACTACACTGGGGCTGCTGGGGCTCCTGTATACTACCACTGGGGCTGCTGGGGCTCCTGTATACTACCACTGGGGCTGCTGGGGCTCCTGTATACTACCACTGGGGCTGCTCGGGCTCCTGTATACTACCACTGGGGCTGCTGGGGAATCTGTATACTACCACTGGGGCTGCTGGGGAATCTGTATACTACCACTGGGGAGGCCTGTATACCACACTGCTGGGGTCTGTATACCTGTGCTGGGGTCCACCCTCGGCTTATACACGAGTCAATAGGTTTTTCCAGATTTTTGGGGCAAAAGTAGGGGGGTCGGCTTATACACGGGTCGGCTTATACACGAGTATATACGGTAATTACCTTTCACAACTGGTTCAGGACCAGACAAGAAGGGGGGCACTGCTAGACCTAATATTAACCAACAGGCCGGACCGCATATCAAATATACAGGTTGGAGGTCACTTGGGTAATGGTGATCACAAAATAATAAGTTTTCAAGTATCCTTTAATAAGGTGTGTAGTAGAGGGGCGACAATGACACTAAACTTCAGGAAGGAAGATTTTCAACGGTTGAAAGATGATCTTAGTGCAATAAACTGGGACAATGTCCTGAGACATAAAGGTACACAAAGCAAATGGGAGACGTTTATTAGCATCCTGAATAGGGCCTGTGCACAATAAATATCCTATGGGAATAAGCATGCTAGAAATAGGAGGAAACCACTATGGCTAAATAAAGCTGTAAGGAGCGCAATAAGTGACAAAAAGAAAGCATTTAGGGAATTAAAGCAAATAGGTAGTGATGAGGCATTAAATAAATACAGAAAATTAAATAACATTTGTAAAAAGCAAATCAAGGCAGCAAAGATTGAGACAGAGAGACTCATTGCCAGAGAAAGTAAAAAAAATCTCAAAATATTTTTTAACTACATAAATAGTAAGAAACTAAAAAATGATTGTGTTGGCCCCCTTAAAAATAGTCTGGGTGAAATGGTGGATGAGGATGAGGAAAAAGCCAATATGCTAAATTACTTTTATTCAACAGTATTTACACAAGAAAATCCCATTACAGACAACATGATCAGTGATAACAAAAATTCTCCATTAAATGTCACCTGCTTAACACTAGATGTCCCGGGAATTTAAAGGATCCTTGGTTTTCAATGGTAAAAAGGTCAAATGACCCGTCTCTGGGACTTCTAGTGTTAACCCAGCAGGAAGTACGGCACCGCCTAAAAATCACTAAAATTGACAAATCAGCAGGCCCGGATGGGATACACCCCAGAGTACTGCAGGAATTAAGTACTGTCATAGACAGACCATTATTTTTAATATTTAAAGATTCCATAATAACAGGGTCTGTACCACAGGACTGCGTATAGCAAATGTGGTGTCAGTATTCAAAAAAGGGACAAAAATTGAACTTGGAAATTATAGGCCAGTAAGCTTAACCTCTACTGTGGGTAAAATCGTAGACGGTTTTCTAAGAGATGCTATACTGGAGTATCTGAAGAAAAATAACCTCATGACCCAATATCAACATGTGTTTACGAGGGACCGTTCCTATCAAACTAATCTGATAAGCTTCTATTAACAGGTAAGTTCTGGACTGGACCAAAAAAAATGCAGTGGACGTGGTGTGTATAGACTTTTCAAAAGCTTTTGATACGGTGCTACACAAAAGGTTCATACATAAAATGAGAGCAATGGGCATAGGGGATGATGTTGTAATGAGTGAGTCACTACTAACATTTAAGAAGGGACTAGATGCCTTTCTTGAAAACTATAATGTTACCAGTTACAAAGTACCAGACTTTACAGGACATTCAACTGATATCAACCTTTAGAAAAGACATTCAAATAAAGATATAGTGAAATTGAGACAGTCCTTTCAAAATGAGAGATCTCAAGAGGATACTGAAGGATGGAAATTTGGCCTGAGGGTTATTGAGTCTTGAGGAATTTGAGACTGTAAAACTACCGATCTGTAAAACAGTTGATGGCAGTTATGACTTATGAGTGCAATAAGATTCTGGTTTCTAAGATCCTTATGGAGTCAGTTTGCAGAAGTTCAAGCACAATAGGTAGATCTGTAAATAAAAATCCAGCATTTTAAAGGGATACAGTCACCTCCAGAACACCTCCCAAGCTAGCAAAACACGTCCCTGCAGCATCCTATCACGAATCTCACACTTCTTTTGTCTCGTAAAAGCATCCTGTGAAAGTGCATAAAAGCGTTTAATACTTACTCATTAGTGATTATAATTAGCAGGGGCTATATTCTTTAGTCACCAGGGCGTGCTGTTTTGCAGCCTTGAGGATCCACCCTCTCTCTGTCTGTGTGCTTTGCTTGTGCAGGCATTGCCCTCCCCCCTCTCTATCACTCACAGAATGCAAATCATTAGTCCTGCCTTCAGCTGCACATCACAGCAGCACAGACAGAGAGAGGGTGGATCCTGGAGCTGCAAAACAACATGCCCTGGTGACTAAAGAATATAGCCCCTGCTAATTATAATCACTAATGAGTAAGTATTAAACGCTTTTATGCAATTTCACAGGATGCTTTTAGGAGACAAAAGAAGTGTGAGATTAGTGATAGGATGCTGCAGAGACATGTTTTGCTAGTTTATGAGTCGTTTTGGAGGTGACAGGATCCCTTTAAGCCAAAAAGATAATTATTTTCCAGACTTCAGATATAGTTCATTGGTGGAAGGGTACAAAGCAAATTGTCTTAACTACAAGATCTTTGTGTTGAAAAAGTTTCCAGTATTCTCTGCTCCATAGCTGTAGCAATACTCTAAACCCTTGTCCCTAAGGGTACGTTCACACGCGGCGTAATAGCCACATATTTCTTGTTTTACGCAACGCTTTTGAGTGCTGCATGAAAGCAGTGCAAAACAAAGCTCCCCTGATAGTAGAACAGATACTGTACGTAATTTACGTATAGTATCTGCCGCTGTCTGAGGTCCTGTAACCATTAACATTAGGTCTACGGGGGTGCGCTGCCAATAGACCTAATGTTAATGGTTACAGGACCCTGGACAGCGGCAGATACTATACGTACATTACGTACAGTATCTGCACTACTGTCAGGGGAGCCGCGGCTTCATTCATACATTTCTACAAAGCCAACATTAGCCGGCTTACTGTAAATGCCTTATTAACCCCTAACATGCTGAGTCGAGTGGACAGTATGTCTCTAGGGGGGGGTGGGCACCCCCTAGAGACATGTTGCCCACAGCTAATAATAATTAATGTTTTAATACACAATTAACACTTTGTTCATCCCTGTGGCAGCAGGGATGAACAAAGTATACGGTAACCTCATCGCTCCGGATTACACATCCGGAGTAATGCGGTTACCGCATTGCAGTTCACAGCACACATTTTGGAAAAAAATGTGTGTCAAGGCAATTGCGTTCACCGCATCTGGATCTGGATGCGGTGAACGCAATTGCCTGCCCAAATGTGACCTCAGCCAATATCAGGTAACTGATATTCTATTTCTCATGTAAACCTTAAAGACTTACACCGTCGTTTAAATTTTTATTTAATAGTAATGTAGAGGAAGTGAGTATAGTCAACTTTCACATGTACATCATCAATGAAATCAGGAAGGAAAGCATTAAAAAACCTTCCACAAAATGTCCTCAGCAGGCTGTGTGTGAAGCTTATTCATTGTCACCTCTGTCTTCAGGGGGCATGCCCTAAGCTGCTTTCACAGTACACATAAGACCACTATCAAATTACCTCATGCCAGCAAACATCTGTGCTTAAACAGCTCCTGTTAAATCTCATCTGACTCATCTGACTCCTTGTTCACATAACCTCTGCTCTGTGCTCTGTGATAACACCTAGCAGAGGCATGTGAACAGAGAAGTCAGATAAGATCTCTCAGCAGCTGTTTGAGCTCAGTAGGATGCCAGCATGAAGTACTTTGACAGTGGTCTAATCTGTATTGTGAACGATCTTAGTCCATTCCCCAATCCCTCTGGAAGACAGAGGTGACTGAGAATGAGCTTCACACAAAGCCTGCTGAGGACATCTTGTGGAAAGTTTTTTTAATGCTTTCTTTCCTGATTTCATTAATAATGCATATGTGAAAGTTGATTATATTCACTTGCTCTACATTACTATTAAATAAAAATTTAAACAATGGTTACACTTTAAGTCTCAAACAGAGAGAATTTTCTGCTGCAGGTAGCAAAAATACAAACCTTCAACAAATCAACTGCATTGATAGACGTGGTAAGTAGCCCTTTTTCCTTTTTAGCTGAGTTTACTGAGACAGAAAGAATAAATAAACTTCATTCTTGATGCAAAGAAATCTTTTTGTAAGGAAGAAAAATTGTTTTATTGGTATTTATGCAGATTTAATAATTTTTTATGCCATTTTTTATGTAATTTTTTATATAACTGTATTTATTATATTATTTTTGTTCTTTAATTACATATATATATATATATATATATATTTTAACATCTAATTGAATTGAATTGTATTGTAATTACCCAAATATGACTGCTTTTATTTTATGTATAAAATATAGTGCAATTTATTTGTAAACTGGTGGGTGATCTATTGATCCCGTCCAGGATCCATTGCTTATATTACTACAAACTTGTGCAATATTCCCTCCCCCTCTGTTTCCCTCCCCTCTGTTGTAGAGTGTATATAAGCATTTGCACTTTAGAATCCCGGTAATCACTTGAGAAACACGTTGTGGAGACTGGGAATCCCATATTGCATTAATAAAACCTAGAGGTAATTATTCACAGAGCGATGTCCTGGCTGTGTCCTTAGCGCTGACATAATATCACTTCTTATTTGAACGGACTACAGGACAACTGGCCTTGTGCATCCTAGTCTAACCACAAAATGAGAAGTTGATTAATCCAAAAAGCATTCTTAATGTCCACTCAGACTTAATGTCCCTCAGACTTAGATTGACAGTTCTCTCTATGAACACAACCTGGCATATCAGACATTCATGACAAATGTCTGCTAGGTATCATGTTTTTCCTAAAATAAGAAATGATCCTATGTTATTTTTGGCTCCACAAGATGTGCTTATTTTCAGGGATTATTATATATTTTATATTAGTGTCAGTGATTGAGTCATCCGTTAATGAAAAATCCATATTCACCCCCTTCTCCTGACCACTCCTCTGTACATCTTGTCACTCTCAGGTCAAGAGAGTAGCCGGTCCTTTACTGAATGACAGTGTGCCTGAATCTCTGATGTCAGTGCTGCAGAGGGATGGGCAAAATATGGGCGAGGGAAGGGGTGAATATTAATGTGTCATTAACACACAGTCCGATCACTAACACCAGCACAGAGTGGTATACGGGGGAAGGGGTGGATATTAATTTGTCATAAAAAAGCTGGCAAGTGCTTTTAAATTTTGCCGTTACAGCAACACAATGGGGCAACATGCACAAATAAAATTACACATTCCAAAAGGGTTGCACAAGTCCTATTTACTATTATACAGTACAGTATGGTATGTAACCAGGACTTATTTTTGGAGTAGGGCTTATATTATAAGCAATCACTCAAAAGGGTTGAGAAAGTTTGCAAAGGAATATTTCCGGGGTTGGTCTTATTTTCAGGGAAACACGGTAGTAATCAAAACCTCTAAGAGCTACACTTTTTAGAAATATAGTCAAGGTAGACACAGCTCTCTTTATTGATATCCATAGGAGATATAAAAAATAGAGCTTGGAATACTTACGGTAATTATTTTTTTAACATTTCTTTCTTATTAAATTAGATATGACCTCTTTCCCTTTGCACACTAGCATCATGGCCTCTCTTTAAAATGGAAATACAGGAGAGGTTATGGTGGCACTTTAGTGATTGGTGAATGGTGGTGTGGGACAAAAACAGTCACCTAATGTGTGGCAGTTGGCAATGCCTGTTCAGGGACTGAGCTGGTTAAAGATGATCTGTAACACAAGTAGAGTTATGCATGAAGAAGGAAGGTGAGCACACTGCGATTAGTAAATGCCTTTTCGATGTCACCAGATCACAAAGTGGTTTTTGGCTCCAGACCCTAGGCTTTGTCAATTGAAGGTTTTGGTCCAGACCCAAAAACCAGTTTGTGATTTGAAAACTTCCAAAAGGTATTTACTGTTCACCTTCACAGCTGCACTTGAGTTACAGGTCTCATCCAAATTTAGTCATGATAGGTATAAAGATCTGTTTTACAGTAAACTCTGACAGATCCCATTGACTTAAAACTGAGTTTCTTTTATTTCTTGACAACATGAATGAGTAGTACTGCAGACTACGCTCATGATAAAATACTAACCACCTGCTTGGTGAGACAGAATGCTTGCCTTACCTACCAGTCTAATGAGTCAAAGTCTAAGAAATCCCGTTTTCTCCAGGCACCTGGGCTGTGAATTTTCACTGACTGTAAATTGTACTGATTAAATCCTTTCATTCTAAAAGTTGAAGAGTGGTGCTAAAATATGGCAATACTGTATATAGTTGGTCTGTTCGTACATAGTATGTTCCATAAACACTATAAATGCACATGGCCACCTGTTCTCTGTTACTCAAAAGAATTAAATTTATTCAAATTTGCAACTTTTATTCTTCATTTATTGTGACATATGTCTGTTTCTACATCTGAAATTTCCGAAAACTCCTGCATGATAGAACATATGCTCCGCTTTTATAAATGAATACTTTGAGAGCAGAAGAATAAAACATTTACTACAAGGTACATTCTTTCCTTCCAAGCAATTATTTGACATAGTGAAATCTTCATTTACAGAAAAGATCTTTTGTTAAATCGAGGATATCCATTTTCAATAGAATAACAAGTTTACAATAAGGGATTACAGTAAATGAAATGCTATAATAATGGTTTGAATTCATTGTGCTTAATAGTAGGTTTCAAGCTAATGGGTATATTAAACCATTATGATAATTAAATATTCATTGACAGAGTGTTATTTAATTTATAAGACATCTTAACTAAACTTTAAAAAACTATATAATTGAGATTAAAAATATTACAAATAAATTTAGGTACTAAAAAATAGGATTTTATGAATAATTCAAGTACAACATAGTTTTTTCTATGTGTAATGGATTTGCATGTAATATTCAAGAAAATATCCTCAATCGAGGCAACTAGTATAAAGACAATAAACTAGAATATTTATAAATTTAAAACCCTGGTGTTAACAACAATTAAAGGGTATATCTGAGATTTTTCTTTTAAATGTGCCTAAGCAACAACAATCAGGTAATTGCTACCTATCTGCCTGTTGTGCTTGGCGTCATTCATCGCTGGCACAGAGCAGGCACAGACCGCTGCTACTGGGGAACAATGACTTCATCAACCGCTGTACTCTGTAGAAGGGACGGGATAGCTACCCTCATGCTGATTGACAGCCAGCTCACCGCTACCTAACTAGGGAAGTTGGCTTTCAATAAGCATGACATCGGCGATGACATCCGTCAACAGAGCAGAGAAGACACCTCTCTGTTGACGTGACGTCAGCAAAAGCTGCAGAATCACTGGCAACAGTCGTCTTAGATCGCTCCTTGTCTGCAGTGAATGGCGCCGGGCAAAACAGGCAGGCCTGAAGCCATTCTCCTGTCTGCTTCCTGAGTGCTCCCGAAAAGATTGTAATAGATAACTACAGGATCCTATCAATAGGTCAAATGTGTCTCTGGCACTGTATAAGTAAACAATCATTGCTGATTACATTGTATTTAGGAACACTATTCAGGGGTCTCTTTGGCACATTGGATATCAAGTCTCTCGTATTGAATTTTTTATTGTCTATGGGACTGCTTGATACACAAGTGCTGTACTTGACTTCCTCCAGTGTCACAGACAATGAATAAAGTGGAGGTTGACTATACACACCATCGCTCAATTCAAGTTCAATCTCTACAGGGCTCAAGTCACAGGATGCAAATCCTATTCTTGTGTTTCAAATATTTTTATTAAGGGAAAGGGTGGGGAGTAACAGGGGGACTTAAATAGGGAAAGGAAGGGGAGGGGAGGAAATTTTTACATTGAATGCAAACAAACATAAATAGGGAATTTTACAGCGATAAATATACATTTTTGCCTTCAGGTACATCAAATTCCAAACTATACATTTTAGAACTTACAATTTACATACATCAATACTATATACAGAAAGAAAAATGAGGGTTAAATTCAATAGCAAGTAACAAGTAATACCGTAAATTCTGAGCTATGAACAATACCTTCAAACATAGTTTCTATTGTCAAGCAAAGAAATCTAGCTAGTGTAAAGAAGTACGTCAATTAGCCTCAATGTAAGAGATTTGGTGAGTAGACTATGATCCAGGTTTCCCACCTCTCTACAAATTTGTTAAAGCCATTGTTTCTCAGGGAAAAGTTATATTCATATATGCTATGTTGAGATATTCTTTCAATTACATCTATAACATTAGGAGGTTCTAGTTTATTCCATCTTGCTGCTATAAGTATTTTGGAGGTGAGAAGAATATGGGTAATGATAAATCTAAGATTTATAGGAAGGTCGTCAATTCCAATGGAGAGAAGTGTCAGTTGGGGTGATAAAGAAATTTTAAATCCTGGGATTTTAGAAATGAGGGATTTTATCTCTAACCAGAAATTAAGTAACTTGGGACAATACCAAAATATATGAGATAACGTCCCTAATTGCTGGCAGTTTCTCCAGCAGTTGGAAGATAGGAGTGGATTAACAAGGTTTAATTTAACTGGAGTCCAATACCACCTAGAAAGAAGTTTATAAAACGATTCTTGAATAGAGGCACAGGTAGTGTGTGTGTATGAGATAGCTAAATGTTTTCATCATTTTATTGAGGTCGATTTTAATATTCAACTCCCCCTCCCAAGCTGCGAGGTAAGATAAATTAGTTAATTCTAGTTCCTCATTAAGTATTTTATAGAATGTGTTTGTCTTCCATTTAGCCGTATTCCACAAGTCGTCTATTAAGTCGGAGATAAACTGGGGAAAAACAAGTTTAGGGTTGTGTTCCCTAATATAATTAGTAGGGATGGGCGAATCTACTCGCTAGGACTCGTTACTCGGCGAGTAGTAAGGGACTCGCAGGACTCGGTAGTCTGCGAGTTTCCCAGTGATTACTCGCACGAGTCCAATGCAAATCAATATCAATCCTAGTTTTGTCAGAAACGCTGACAAAACTAGGATTGCCATTGTTTGCATTAGACTCGGCTACTGTGCCAGTGATAGCAGGGAAACTCGCAAAGTAACTGCTGTTACATTGCGAGCCGAGTCCAGCTGTCTTCTCTGTGTGCAGCTCCAGGGTCCTAGAGCCCACCTGCTCACAGACATGATGTAGCAGTGCTGAGATTGTTCTCAGTCTGCTCATTCCTGTGCATAGACATCTATCTATGCACAGGGGATGTAGCAGAGAGGACATCGCGTTTTGGACTACGTCGGACGGAAGAGGATTTTTTTAATTAAAGATGGAGTCTCTAATGGCTTTTTTTTTTATTTCAAATAAAAAAATTTCTCTGTGTTGTGTTTTTTTAACCCTTTATTAGAGATTCTTAGTGGCTGGGTCAAACGTGGCCTGACATTAAGAATCTCGGGCTTAATACCAGCTTGTATAACAAAGCTGGTATTAACCCCTTTATTATCCAGCGTGCTACCGCCACCAGGGCCGCTGGAAGAGCGGGGTTCAGCGCCAGAGGATGGCGCTTCAATGAACGCGCCATCTTCTGGGGCAGCTGCGGGCTGCAATTTGCAGCGGGGGGTGCCCAGAAAGCTTGGGCATCCCTGCGCTGTGGATTCCAGCCCCCAGCTGCTTAGCTGTACCTGGCTAGACATAGAAATTGCGCGGAGCCCCACGCATTTTTTTTTTTATTATTTCATGAATTTCAGAGTCAGAGTCAGAGTCTCAGAGTCAGAGTCTCAGAGTCAGAGTCTCAGAGTCAGAGTCTCAGAGTCAGAGTCTCAGAGTCAGAATCTCAGAATTTCATGAAATAATTTTAAAAAAATGCGTGGGGCTCCGCGCAATTTCTATGTCTAGCCAGGTACAGCTAAGCAGCTGGGGGCTGGAATCCGCAGCGCAAGGATGCCCAAGCTTTCTGGGCACCCCCCGCTGCAAATTGCAGCCCGCAGCCGCCCCAGCGGCCCTGGTGGCGGTGGCACGCTGGGTAATAAAGAGGTTAGGGCCAGCTTTGTATTATCAGCTGGCCCTAAGCCCGAAATTTATGGCGGTCACGCCAATATTAGACATGACCGCCATGAATTTCTATTAAATTGTTTTAAAAAAAAACACAACACAAAGAAAATTTTTTATTAGAAATAAAAAAAAAAGCCATTAGGGACTCCATCTTTAATTAAAAAAATCCTCTTCCGTCCGACGCAGTCCAAAACGAGATGTCCTCTCTGCTACATTCCCTGTGCATATAGATGTCTATGCACAGGGAATGAGCAGACTGAGAACAATCTCAGCTCTGCTACATCATCTCTGTGCACAGACATTCATGTCTGTACACAGGGAATGAGCAGACTGAGAACAATCTCAGCACTGCTACATCAGGCAGCAGGCAGGCTCTAGGACCCTGGAGCTGGCAGCCAGCACACTGAGCAGAGAGGACTCTTATCTGTGCGAGTTTCCCAGCGATTACTTACAAAGTAAACGAGTCCAATGCAAATAAATGACAAAACTAGGATTGCTTCAGGCTGAAGCTTCCGAGACACATCTGCAATTTGTAAATCTCACACTAGTCGCTATTACTCGCTTCCCCATTCATTAACATTGGACTCGCTAGACTCGCAACGAGTAGCGAGTCCTGTGCTCGGACTCGCTAGAGTCAAGCGATTCCGAGTAATTTAGGATTCGCCCATCACTAATAATTAGTTATGAGCCTCCAGTTAGATCTCTCACAAATAGGAAGTGAATATTTATTTTGAAGGTGAAAAAATGTGGTCAAAGAATCCTCATAAAATAAATCTCTAATATAGGTTATTCCTCTATTAAGCCAAGAGGAAATGTTAAGATTTGGAATAAGCAGTTCCAACACCTCCAATGGTATTTTCTGTGGAGAAGTGGGTTTATAATACTTAGTTGTTTTGACCAACAGCATCCTCCATGCCGAAATGGTGGTTTTTAATGTAGAGAAATTAGGGGGAGGTTTAGATGGTTCAATAAGATAGGCTATTATAAATGCTGCTAAATTTTTGTTTCTGATAAAGGATCTTTCAATCATTATCCACGACATCGTTTCTTCACCAAGAGCCCATCCCTGGGATAATTTTATAATTGATGCTAAATAATAGTTATACAAATTGGGTACGCCCAATCCTCCCATCTTTTTGTGCTTTTCAAGTGAATTTTTTGAAATCCTGGGTTTTTTATTGTTCCAGATAAAGTTTCTTAATTGCAATTGTAATTTTCCGAACCATTTTTTTGGAATAAAAAGGGGTATGGCTCTGATAACAAAGAAATTTTGGTAAAACAAGCATTTTATAAGCTTCTATTCTACCAAGCCAAGAGAGTTCATGTTTCGATAGTGTTAAAAGGTTCAAATGGAGCTCATTGTATAGAGATGTAAGGTTTTCTTTAACTATATTTGAGGAAGGTTTTAAAATTGATATTCCCAAGTATGATATTTTCTTATCTTGCCTGCAAATCCTATTCTTGTGAGCAGAACTCTAGCAATTAGTAAGTTCCCCCTACCCAAAGAATAGGGATAACTTACTATTTTAGAAATAACAGTTAAAAGGGGTTATCCAATTCTATAATATTGATGACCTGGTCTATGGGTAGGGCTATAGAATAGGTCATCAATATCAGATGCATTGGTTCTGACACCCCCACAATCAGCTGTTATCAGTTCTCATGAATTGAAGCTGAAGTGCAATCCTTGGCAGTGGCTTATAACAGCTAGATTTATAGAGGTAATGAATATGAGACCCTCATCAAACAAACATTGATGACATACAGTGTGTACTGAAAGTATTCAGTCCCCTTTAAATTTTTCACTCTTTGTTTCATTGCAGCCATTTGGTAAATTCAAAAAAGTTCATTTTTCTGATTAATGTACACTCTACACCCCATCTTGATTGAAAAAACAGAAATGTACCGTATATACTCGTGTATAAGCCGACCCATGTATAAGCCGACCCCCCTACTTTTGCCCCCAAAACCTGGGAAAACCTATTGACTCGTGTATAAGCCGAGGGTGGACCCCAGCACAGGTATACAGCCCCCAGCAGTGTGGTATACAGGCCCCCCCAGTGGTAGTATACAGCAGCCTCCCCAGTGGCATATACAGGCCCCAGCAGTATATACAGCAGCCCCAGTGGTATACAGGCCCCAGCAGTATATACAGCAGCCCTGGGGGTATACAGCAGCCCCCAGGGGTTATACAGCAGCCCCCAGGGGGTAATACAGCAGCCTCCAGGGGGTAATACAGCAGCCCCCAGGGGGTAATACAGCAGCCCCCAGGGGTTATACAGCAGCCCCCAGGGGTTATACAGCAGCCCCCAGGGGTAATACAGCAGCCCCCAGGGTATACAGCAGCCCCCAAATGCTGGCACTCGCCCCCCTTGTAAGGGCCCCCCCCCCCCCGCTGCTTATCTTACCATCCCGGTATTCTGCACAGCGCTGGTCCTCGGTGCTCCGTTCTCCATGCTCCATCTTCGCTGCATCCGGGATCCCCGGCCATCGCGCGATGACGTCATATGCATGCGACGGCCGGGGTTCCCGGATGTAGCCGGACGGGAGCATGAAGAACGGAGCACCGAGGACCGGCGCTGTGCAGAAGACCGGGATGGTAAGATATGCAAATAGAGTCTGTGGAGCCTCGTTTAGGAGTCTCAACACAGGACTAGCCAGATCTTCCTCTAGTGAAGGACCTAGCCATGATAACCACCATATTAAGTGGCGCTTTGAGTCAATATCCAGCTCTTTACAAGCTTAAAGATATGACAAGGGAATACCAAGGCCAGGTATCCATCCACAGACAGCTGTTTCGGGGTGTTGCCCCTCATCAGTGTGGAGTAGGATTCTGGCTAGGTGGG
>JARQOC010002156.1:0-29179 GCA_033576535.1 Allobates femoralis
GCCACAGCCATGTTGGTTGTGGCATTACTATGATTGGCTGCTGTCCATCGTGATGGCTATGTCATGGATGACAGGCAAGGCTGTATATAAGCCTTGCCACCGCCATTTTGGGCACATTTCTCTGAAGATCTGAGCTAGAGCAGGGTGAGGTAGATTCTGGAGCAGATCATAGGGATTGTCAGTGAGTGTAGGGAAACTTCAAGATTCCTTATATTAACCCCAAACAGCTCTTGTGAGAGCTATCAGGAGGACAGAAGAGTACAGTGTACTGTGAGACTGTAGGCAGGCAGGGAAGCAGGGAGCTGCAGCCCTACAGTGTTCACAGGAGCGACCTCATAGCTTCGCTTACTCACTCTGCTGTTCTAATAGCTGAAGTGAGAGGCTAAGCTGAGGTAGTATTAACAATTTTTTGTCAGCTGATAGATTTTGGGTCCTAAAAACCCCTTCAGCGTTATTTTGTCTGTGGCAGAACAGTGCGTTGCTGCTCTCCTAGCTGCAAATAGCACGTACGCCACCTACTTGTGCGACTACTTGTGCGCACTTAATAATTTTTTCAGGGAATAGTGTGCTGCTTCACTGACAAGTGTTAGCACACACTTAACCCGCCAGTAAGTGACGCCTGCAGCAACACCAAACTCCATCTCGGTGGCTGTGCGCACTTTCTAATTTTTTCAGGGACTAGTGTGCTGCTTCACTGTCAAGTGTTAGCACACACTTAACCCGCCAGTAAGTGACGCCTACAGCAACACCAAACTCCATCTCGGTGGCTGTGCGCACTTTCTAATTTTTTCAGGGACTAGTGTGCTGCTTCACTGTCAAGTGTTAGCACACACTTAACCCGCCAGTAAGTGACGCCTACAGCAACACCAAACTCCATCTCGGTGGCTGTGCGCACTTTCTAATTTTTTCAGGGACTAGTGTGCTGCTTCACTGTCAAGTGTTAGCACACACTTAACCCGCCAGTAAGTGACGCCTACAGCAACACCTAACTCCATCTCGGTGGCTGTGCGCACTATCTAATTTTTTCAGGGACTAGTGTGCTGCTTCACTGTCAAGTGTTAGCACACACTTAACCCGCCAGTAAGTGACGCCTACAGCAACACCTAACTCCATCTCGGTGGCTGTGCGCACTTTCTAATTTTTTCAGGGACTAGTGTGCTGCTTCACTGCCAAGTGTTAGCACACACTTAACCCGCCAGTAAGTGACGCCTGCATCAACACCTAACTCCATCTCGGTGGCTGTGCATTTGTCAACAATGTCCCAAAAACACCAAATTCCCAAAAACCAGTCTGCAAAGGGACAGGGACGAGGTCGGGGCCCTAGCAGTCGTGAACAACAAGGCACTGGTAGAAGTAGACAGACGAGGATTGATCGATCCACCTTTCTGCTGTCTAAATTTCCCAGTACTCAACCTAAACGTGTCTTGAGGCCGGAAGAGCAAGACCAAATAACATCTTGGATGGCTGACAAGACCTCAACCACTGGTTCTGGCAGCACACAATCATCCTTGACACCATATTCAAGTGCCGCTACTGACAACGCGGGGTCATCTAATCCGCAAAATCTTCCTATTTCCTCAAGCCATCGCCAGACAGAGGAAAATTTAGACCGCGAACTTGGACATTCGGAAGATTTATTTGGTTCTTATCAGCCATTCATACAACCTGACCTTTCTTTGTCACTGCCCGAACAGATACTTGAACCAGACGTACATTCCATCTATGGACAAAGTTTGGATTCACCTCGTCCTGAAGAACGTCCCTTTCAACAAAGGCATAGACTGTCTCAGGAGGTGGAGGATGATGATGATGATGAGACACACATCTCATCTGGCCAGCCTGACCAGTCACGTTATCCAGAAGACTTTGAGGAGGAGGGGGTGGATGATGAGACCACTGATCCAACCTGGACACTTGACATGCAGAGCCAACAGAGCAGCCAGGAGGAGGAAAGTGGTTATGTACCACCGCCTAAAGCACCCAGGCTTACTCCTTTATCCAGAATCCAAGCTGTGACAACAGTAGCCCAAATTGTGTCAACTGTTGCACAAACTGTACCAACTGTTGCCCCAACTTTAACAACAGTTGGCCAAAATGTGTCTACAGTTTGTGTTGGCCAGACTTATCCTCCAGTTCCTACACCACAACCTAAAGGACGAACATCCATTGTCTGGAAATTTTTTAAAGATAGCCCATCAGTAGCAAATGTCGTTATATGTAACATCTGCTATGCCAGGCTGAGCAGAGGCCAGGGCAAATCAAACTTGAGCACCAGCAGTATGCGAAAGCACATGACTCTTAAGCACCCAAGTCAGTAGTTGGCCCATCAGGGTTCGACATCAGTGCCTTCTGACCTCAACACCGTTATGCCACCTCCGAATCGTCCTTCACCATCTACTGTTCATGCAGCAGCTCCTACTCATACGATCTCCTCACAAGCTGCGTTAGACCAGAGATATGACAGTAGTCAAGTGACTTGTGAGTCTGCGCCAAATGTCCAGTTGTCTGTTCCACAGCTGTATGAGAGGCAGCGGAAGCACCTATCCACACACCCTTTTTCGACAAATGACAGCGCAAATTTCTAAGCTGTTAGCTGTAGAAATGCTGCCATTTAGGCTTGTGGATACTGAGGCTTTTCGGGAGTTGTTGGCTGTGGCAGCACCACGATACTCTGTCCCCAGTCGCAATTTTTTTCACGTACTGCCATACCCGCGTTACATCAGCACGTGGTTAACAACTTGAAGCGTGCACTGAGAAATGCTGTGAGCGGAAAAGTTCACCTGACAACTGACACCTGGACAAGTAGTTGTGGACAGGGCAGATACATATCCCTAACGGCTCACTGGATCAACCTTGTCGAGAGTGTCCCAAAGTCTAATAGTGGAATATCTGCGATCCTACCAACTCCACGAATAGCGGGCACAGCATCATTCCGGGTGTCCGCGTCCTCATATACTTCAACAACACAATGTGCGTCTTCTACTTCCTTGACCACTGCTGATTTGTCCGCAACATCACGTCAAAGTTGGGAGCTTTGCAGTACTGCATCAGCCAGGCGAAAACAGGCTCTTCTTAAGCTCATCTGTCTAGGTGACACACCTCACACTGCAAACGAGCTGTGGAAAGGTGTTAAGCAACAGACAGATGAGTGGCTGGCCCCACTGCAACTACAAACAGGTCTTGTTGTCAGTGATAACGGACGAAACCTTGTTGCAGCAATAAAGCTCGGTAACCTTCAACACGTGCCTTGCATGGCTCACGTACTGAATCTTGTAGTTCAGAAATTCTTGAAAAATTACCCAGAGTTATCTGATCTACTAGAGAAAGTGCGTAGAAATTGCGGACATTTCCGGCATTCATCAACGGCACTTGCAAGTCTATCTGCCCTTCAACAGCAATTTAATTTGCCCAAACACAGATTTGCGACATGCCCACACGATGGAATTCTACATTCCATATGTTGGCTAGGTTCAATGAGCAGCAGAGGGCTATAGCGGAATATCAGCTGCAACATGCTCGTCACCCAGGAAGTAATAGAAGACACATTGGTACGATGGAGTGGGTCTGGATCGCTGACCTTTGCGAGGTTCTAGAGAACTTCGATTACTGCACAAAACTGGTCAGCGGTGATGAGTCCATTATTAGTCTCACCATCCCCATGCTCTGTTTGCTTAAATATTCTCTCCTGAATCTTAAAACAGAATCATTGAGGGCACAGCAGAGGGCTATGGATCCACATTTTAACATCCAGGATCAGAGCCAGCAAAGCCAATTTCAGCCGGCAACATTGGCTGCAGAACAAAACAGTGATGAGGAAGATGAAGACGATTTATTTATCCATGGTACTGAGGTGCACCCTGATGGAACTCCCAACCCCAGGTTTATGTCGGTACAGCATGGGTGGGCTGAAGAGCAGGAGGCGGAGACCGATTTTGAGACCATGATGCCTATTGTTCATCAGTCAGGTGACACAGAAAACATGAGTCTTTGTAGCCTAGCACACATGTCTGACTTCATGTCTCAATGTCTGTCCCAAGATCCACGCGTCATTAACATCTATGACAGCGACCTCTACTGGTTGTCAACATTCCTTGACCCACGCTACAAAGACAAGTTTCCATCGCTGCTGTTGCAGTCACCAAGGGGCTTAACGATGGATCATTTCAAAAGTGTGGTTGTTGACAATTTAATGTCAATTTCACCATCTGACTCCGCTATACCACGAACAAGCAGCTCTTTGCCACAGCAGCCTTTGGTTCAAACACAAACGGCCACATTGTCAAGAAGAGGTGGTGGTAAGATGTCCACCAACTGGGCGATGTTCAACAGACCTTCCAATCTGCAACGGATTATGCCTACGGTCCCCTTGTCTAGGAGACAAACATTGTCAAACATGTTGAACGAGTATGTGTGTGACACTACCAGCTTCTTAACCGACCCCTCTGTACCCTTTAATTACTGGGTTTCCAAGCTTCACGCTTGAACTGAGCTGTCTTTGTATGCCTTGGAGTTGCTGGCCTGCCCAGCTGCTAGTGTGACATCAGAGCGTGTTTTTAGTGCCGCTGGGGGAATTGTCACTGATAGAAGATCACGGCTGACTACAGAAAATGCCGACAGACTCACTCTCATTAAATTTAACAAGGACTGGATATCATCAAAGTTCTTAACCCCTTCAGACGACAGTACCCAAACCTAGAGGGACATTATCAAATTTGATATGTTTGGCTGAGTGCTGTCTAAACATTATGTCCTCTTCTGACACAAAGGATAAACAATGTGCCTCTGCTAAGAAGATTGGATAAATAATGTTCCTGCTACACTTGCTACATGACAACAAAACTACACAATCAGTGTCAGTAATGTTACTTCAATAATGCATGCACTTGTTATGATTTTTGACCGTTGATTTATGTCAGACAATCCAATACAGTCTATTGGCTGAATTTTTTAAGGCAACAAGCCTATGCCTGCATTGTGGGCATTTCTCAAACTGCAATAAAACATAAAGTCTGGCTCAAATGCCTTGCATAAATTTTAAAAATGTTGATCCCGCCCTTGGGCTAATTTTTTGAGGCAACAAGCCTATACCTGCATCGAATACGTTGCTTGTACTATGCTATCAGGACAAGCACGAATATAGTATGGGCCATGCGCCCTCCTCAACTTCAAAATAGAGTTGATCCCACCCCTTGGGCTAATTTTTTGAGGCAACAAGCCTATACCTGCATCAAATACGTTGCTTGTACTATGCTCTCAGGACAAGCAAGACTATAATATGGGCCACGCTCCCTCCTCTATATCTAAAAAGAGTTCATCAAGCCCCTTGGGCTAATTTTTTGAGGCAACAAGCCTATGCCTGCATTGAATACGTTGCTTCTCCTATGCTCTCAGGACAAGCACGAATATAGTATGGGCCATGCGCCCTCCTCAACTTCAAAATAGAGTTGATCCCGCCCCTTGGGCTAATTTTTTGAGGCAACAAGCCTAGACCTGCATCAAATACGTTGCTTGTACTATGCTCTCAGGACAAGCAAGACTATAATATGGGCCACGCTCCCTCCTCTATATCTAAAAAGAGTTCATCAAGCCCCTTGGGCTAATTTTTTGAGGCAACAAGCCTATGCCTGCATCGAATACGTTGCTTCTCCTATGCTCTCAGGACAAGCAAGACTATAGTATGGGCCATGCTCCCTCCTCTATATCTAAAAAGAGTTCATCAAGCCCCTTGGGCTAATTTTTTGAGGCAACAAGCCTATGCCTGCATCGAATACGTTGCTTCTCCTATGCTCGCAGGACAAGCAAGAATATAGTATGGGCCACGCGCCCTCCTCAGCTTCAAAATAGAGTTGATCCCGCCCCTTGGGCTAATTTTTTGAGGCAACAAGCCTATACCTGCATCGAATACGTTGCTTCTCCTATGCGCTCTCAGGACAAGCAAGAATATAGTATGGCCACTGTGACGAAATGGACCCTTTAATATATACTGTAGGAGGATTTCTTATTCACCCAGACATATCATATTGTATATTGTATATTGTATATTGTATATTGGCTTGTATAGGAGAATTTCCTACAGTATTTTCATAGAAGACTGGTGTAAGTTTAGCTTGGTAATGTAATTATCTAACTTGTTTGTCATAGCAGGCCAGAGAACTTAATTATGCTAATCGTCCATTGTCTATTACCCTGTGAATGTGGATTGAGGCCCAGCCACTATTGTGTTATTGTCATGGTTTGCAGACTGATTGTCTCAGACTAACATTCCATTGTATCACTTCTAGCATTTGGATTGAGATAGGACTAAAATATGTTAAATGAGGATTGGAGTTCAGCCAATGAAAAGACTGTGTTATTGCACCAATCATGACGTCCCCAATATCCTACAATGAGGGCTGAGGGTATATAAGGAGGACTGTTCACTTTGACCAGCAGATTGGAGATTGGAGATTGAATATTGGAGACAGGCAGCTAATCGAGGGTCTTCGGATCCGATTAGCTAGCCATAACCCCAGGCCTAGGCATTTCGGTGCCGACCAAGGGGATCAGAACACGGACTAAAGAACCACAAGGACTTCAGTATCGGATTATCGGATTCGGCTGTGATGACACAGACTGCATAAGGACAAGGAAGCAACCCAGGTTGGGACGATACAGTCACCTGGCTACAGACTTTGCCGTGCTGCATTCTGAACCCTGGTGAGCCAGCGGAAGGGTGAGACTCTGTTGCCTGTTGTTACATTTATGTGCTGTGCTTGGTTATGTGTTATATGCTGTTAACTGTTTGGGGATCCAATAAAGCCTTGATATTGTGATTCCCTCACCCTGTGTTGTCTGAGTAGTGTTCCGCCCACGGTTAAGGAGCTCGGGCGTTCAGTTGGGGATGAGCCCTGGTCCACGCTGTCTTTGTAAAGGCGGCTGGGCCTGCGGACGAGAGCGCCCGCTGACCCACGGGTCTCCACAATTGGTGGCAGCGGTGGGATACTACTCAGCCTGGTTTATCCAGGGGAGCTGCAGGGGACTGGTGTTCGTGGACACCGTCCAAGGGCTCAACAACCAGGGAGGCATATAAGCATACCCAGCAGGCCATAGTGAGGCATTCAGGTTTCGGACACTGCCATGTCCAACCCCACCAGCTCAGCCATGGAACGAGGACTGGAGTGGAAGTACGGCCGCTATAGGAAACTGCAACTAGAGGTGGCATGTCTGTTCCGAGAAATCGAAGTCAGGGACACTGACACACGGTCGGATTTGATCCAGAGATTGGTCCAGTGGCATGCCCAGAAGGATGCAGAGAATGATGAGGACCCCGCCGAGATTGACTCAAAGGAATTAAACTGTGTGCCACATCATGGATCCAGTGACAGTTTGGAAGGACACCAGTTCCAAGCCCTGGAACTGCAAGAAACGGATCCTGTCAACACCGTGCCAGAGCAGGAAGAGGACAAGTTGGAGGTTATGGACAATCTCCCTATCCCTGTTGCTTTGGAGACTGACCAGGAAGAGGTTGATGTGGGATTTGTGAGCAGCTTCCCCAAACCTGATGTTTCAGGGGCTAACCAGGAGGAGGTTGAAGTGGGGCTCATGGATGGCCCCCCCACATCTGTTGTTTTGCAAGCTAACCCAGGACAAGGACTATCCAGCCAGTTTGCCACAGCCATCACCAACATCCAGGAAACCAAGCAGCGCCCTGATGTGGATCTTGCTACCCGACCTTCTGAGGATAATTCATGTTCCCAGCCCCCATCATTCTTCTCTGAGCAATCAACAGTGAGTACACCTAGCCAGACTGTGGTCATTGACTGGGGGGGAATTGATAACCAGAAATTTATGGGAGCTCAACTCCTGAATCCCATTTTATTGCTTATCCACAATATGTCTGCCCATCCTGGGGGAGGTAATCTGGGGGAGGTGTATAGATGGAAGCCTCGATTGCTGACTTCACCATTAAAAAGGACAATGCCGCCCAGAGGAGAAGGATAACCAGAGACTTATCATATTTGACTGCCCTGTCTGGCTAAATAAGAAGGGGAAGGAATGTGACGAAATGGACCCTTTAATATATACTGTAGGAGGATTTCTTATTCACCCAGACATATCATATTGTATATTGTATATTGTATATTGTATATTGGCTTGTATAGGAGAATTTCCTACAGTATTTTCATAGAAGACTGGTGTAAGTTTAGCTTGGTAATGTAATTATCTAACTTGTTTGTCATAACAGGCCAGAGAACTTAATTATGCTAATCGTCCATTGTCTATTACCCTGTGAATGTGGATTGAGGCCCAGCCACTATTGTGTTATTGTCATGGTTTGCAGACTGATTGTCTCAGACTAACATTCCATTGTATCACTTCTAGCATTTGGATTGAGATAGGACTAAAATATGTTAAATGAGGATTGGAGTTCAGCCAATGAAAAGACTGTGTTATTGCACCAATCATGACGTCCCCAATATCCTACAATGAGGGCTGAGGGTATATAAGGAGGACTGTTCACTTTGACCAGCAGATTGGAGATTGGAGATTGAATATTGGAGACAGGCAGCTAATCGAGGGTCTTCGGATCCGATTAGCTAGCCATAACCCCAGGCCTAGGCATTTCGGTGCCGACCAAGGGGATCAGAACACGGACTAAAGAACCACAAGGACTTCAGTATCGGATTATCGGATTCGGCTGTGATGACACAGACTGCATAAGGACAAGGAAGCAACCCAGGTTGGGACGATACAGTCACCTGGCTACAGACTTTGCCGTGCTGCATTCTGAACCCTGGTGAGCCAGCGGAAGGGTGAGACTCTGTTGCCTGTTGTTACATTTATGTGCTGTGCTTGGTTATGCGTTATATGCTGTAAACTGTTTGGGGATCCAATAAAGCCTTGATATTGTGATTCCCTCACCCTGTGTTGTCTGAGTAGTGTTCCGCCCACGGTTAAGGAGCTCGGGCGTTCAGTTGGGGATGAGCCCTGGTCCACGCTGTCTTTGTAAAGGCGGCTGGCCTGCGGATGAGAGCGCCCGCTGACCCCCGGGTCTCCACAGCCACGCGCCCTCCTCAACTTCAAAATAGAGTTGATCTCGCCCCTTGGGCTAATTTTTTGAGGCAACAAGCCTATGCCTGCATCGAATACGTTGCTTCTCCTATGCTCGCAGGACAAGCAAGAATATAGTATGGGCCACGCGCCCTCCTCAGCTCTCAAAATAGAGTTGATCCCGCCCCTTGGGCTAATTTTTTGAGGCAACAAGCCTATACCTGCATCGAATACGTTGCTTCTCCTATGCGCTCTCAGGACAAGCATGAATATAGTATGGCCACGCGCCCTCCTCAACTTCAAAATAGAGTTGATCTCGCCCCTTGGGCTAATTTTTTGAGGCAACAAGCCTATGCCTACATAGAATTACTTGCTTGTACTATGCTTTCAGGACAAGCAAGAATATAGTGTGGGCCACGCACCCTCCTCTACTTCTAAATAGAGCTGATCCCGCCCCTTGGGCTAATTTTTTGAGGCAACAGGCCTATGCCTGCATCGAAGACGTGGCTTGTACTAAGATCCTGCTGGAGCATGGCGAAGGGTCCCACTGTACGCTACGGAGATAACGCGTAGACGCGCTCTGTTGAAAGTAGACGTCCCAGCCTATCGCATCTGTGTTCCCAGTGTTGTTGCCATACCGAGTCATTAAGTAACCCCCCCCAAACACAGGCACTATTTATTTGTCAGCAACATTTGTATGTGCAGTCATGATTTTGCACATAATAACCAAGGTGCCTTCATGCGCCATGCGGGCCGTAAAGTACTTGCTAATGATGATGACTTTAAGCCCACCCACAAAAAAAACCTACACATCCATTCCCTGAAAAAAGACAGACACAAAACAGTTTTTGTAAACTGGGTATTATTCCGCCATAATGGCAAAGATGTCAGAATTTTTTTTTTTTTTTTTTGGTTATAACTTTGTAAAAAGTTGTATAACATAACAAATAATAACATAGCAAAGAAATTGTGCAATGCACAGGAACAAAAAATAAACACAAAAAAATAAGGGGTCTACAGCTGGTGGTAGGTTGCCGCATCCTCCAGGCTTGCCTGAAACGTGACACCATCACCCTGGTCGTTGAGGAGGTCCAGGGCCCCATGCAGTACCTCACCCAGTGGTTGTAAGCCTGTAGGCTGGGGCATCTGGGCCGGTTGGCCTTGGCTTGGTAGGCCCCTGATTGTTGGACACCACCTCTGGGTCGCCACGTACCTGTCCCGGGGTGTGGCCCTGTCAAGTATGTTCGATCTGCTGAGCTGCCACTCCTCCAAAAAAGCAAACACCTGCCCAGGGTGGTTTGGGGGCCTACACGCATCGAGGACAATGTGTATTGCTGACCTTGCCCGCAGTTGTCTCTCCCATGGAATCTGACCCAAGAATGGTATAAGACTGCGGGCAAAGTCAGCATCACAGTGTCCGATGTTATAATTTTGTGCCCCCGGGATCTGAGCGGTGCTGCTGGGGTTATATTGACTATCCACACTGCTGGCAGTCGGCAGGGGAGCAAGGTGGATGGGCAGAGGTTGGTTTTGGTGGGGAGCCGGTTGTGGTGGCCCTTCACCCTCCTCATCTTGCTGTGGCCGGGCATGCCCCAAAGATGGTGGTGGTGGTGGTGGGACTCCCTCCTCCTCTGGTGCTGGTTCAGGGGTCTCCTTCGCCTCCTCAGGCAGCTGTGGTGGCGGGTTCCAACGCCGCATCTGGAAGTGAGCAGCTCTGTGGGTTAAATATAAGAAAATTTTGTGAATGGGTTGCGTTTGGAAACAAAACCATAGGCCAAACATAAAATGTGCACACTTTTTTGACTCAGTGTATCTGTGTATTCTGTGTATTTTCATGGTTGGCCTTAAGATAGAATTGCAGCAAATACATTAAGGACATTTTGGCTCATGCCTCAAACAATATTCTATTTGTGGGTAGTGTTTGTCCACGATTTTTTGGCATTACATTACAAATTTAAAAATTTGTCTGCACTATTACACTGTGCCCTGACTTAGGCAGGACAGATATTTAGGCACTTGAAGACATATTAGTGGCCACAACTATTGCTTTGACTTTTTGTTGAAACTTTATGTGGACAAAGCTATAGCCTGACACTGTGAGGCAAACACATTCTTCAGGGTTGTTTGCCATCAGATGGACACAAAAAGACGCAGTGTGGGCGGACTTGGTCTCAATGCACATAACCCAGATCTATAGGGCAGATGAGCAAGACAGGAAATGGAGTCATGCAGCATAGGTGACACATGAAAATTCGGCGTTAGTGCCCTACACTTCTTTTTGCTGCCATGTATGCTAATCAGGAATGTCTTGGTAGAAAAAAAAACACCAAACAGATGGCTTGGCTTTTGAACCTACTGTAATGGACATAGAGTATGGGGTTGTCTTTGAGCAGCAGGTCACACATCGTTGGTGCCAAACAAGGTGGTATGCACAGATGGACAGTTTTACAGTTATTCCAACGGGGCCGAACCAAAAACCGGGAGCAGCAAGGGCAAACCTCGGGTTTCCTAAAGGACCTTGCACATAAAAGCCTGTTGCACTTAAAATATGGCCCTCTTTAGTTTGATTTTATACAGCATTAATACACTATGTTTTCCGGAGGATTCGTAATGTGGCCATGAGTTAACGACAAAAAAACTAAAATTCACATGTGGGCCCTAATATCTACACCATCACCTTGCAGCCCCAAATATACCCATGGGAAAACTGAACCACACATATTTGTAGTGATACAGGGTATGTCCTGAAATGTGTGTGACTGTGTCAACAATCTGGGATGGTGTACAAACAGTTTAGTGCAAAAGGGGTATATCCTTGCAACGTTATTTAGCCGAAAAAATTACCCACAACTAAACGTGTAGGGATGTATGTGGCCCTTATGCAAGTCGAGGACATTAGGAACTGATACAAATGAGGCTTATGACAGGCAAACCAGACAGGGCCACACACCTTAGAGGCCATTGCAGGGAAGAACATGGCTTTGTTCACAAAACATGCCAACAATAATAGCTAATTGTGAGGTCACGGAACATTGTGTCTGACCACCCTGCAGAAAATTGTATAGATTGGGCACACCAAGAAAGATTAATGTACGTCCACAAGTAGATTAAGGTGTCAAAAAAATGTATTGTTTCTTTATTAGGTCACACAGTACATAGATCAGACCAACGTTTCGGCCAGCAGGCCTTCATCAGGGTACTAATAAAACAAAGATAACAGTACAGAAAAAATACAACGTGTTAATTACACAACAGGATGCGATAACGGTTAGAGTGTTTTAGGTGTTCCCGTGCGGTTTTGTGTAATATGTAGTGATTCAATAAAGAAACTAAATGTGAATAGAAATAGTGGGCCGTGGATCAGACCAAGTGTAGGTTACCACAACTAATCTCGTGGTGCCAGTAGTGCAGTAGAGGGGCAGTGAAGTACATCTTTAAAATCCTATTTGATAAATGGCCTCCATGGGGAAAAAAAGGGAAAAGGGAGAAGAGTAACAGAGTAAAAAGAATCAAGATAAGGCAAAAAAGGAATAGTATAATTACCCATAGTACTGGTGATGGGTCAAAAGGCAGAACAAAATAGATCTGTCTTGGAATCAAACAATGTTCCAAATGCTAGAAATGAGAAGTAAATTAGACAACAGCAGCAAGACAAAGCAAAAGCTGAAATATGAGTTCAAGCCCAAAGGGTGAATCATGTTAGGGTTATGTGATGCCATTTACAATTTCTCAAAGAGTAATGGTCCTAGAAGGTGATGATTATCCCATAACGGATAAAGAGAACACAAGAAGAAAGAAAAAAGAGGTACAGACCCCTGAGTTCTGTGTGAGAGGTTATGCTGCGTAATGTGAGCAACCACCAAGTATAAGAGTAGAGGAAACTCCATAATGTGCAATTTAAACAGTCAATAAAAAAAAAAAAAAAGGGGGTAGATCTCAAAGAATCAATCATGGTGAGAAGGTACCTTAGGGTAGTAAGATCTGGAGACAATCGAAGTTGGTCACCAGACCAGTCAATAATGTTTAACAGGTACTGATACTACCAAGGGTAAAACAAAGTGAAGAAATAGTAGAAAATGTGAGAATAAATATATAGAGAGGAATCCTAAGGTAAAAATGGATGCCACAGTGTAGATTACCTTGAAAAAGCCAAACAAGGGGCTTGGGCACATCTATAAATAGATAGAGATTAGCTAAGATGAGTGGAGCATTATAGAAAAAACAGACCTCAGAGTATGTGGCAGAAATACAAACCTATGAAAGCTGAGTCAAGGCTCAGAGGTATAAGGAACCTGTATAAGGAGAGAGGATGACAGTCTTAAGAGGGAATAATAGATAAGAACAGAGCTTATGGAGTATAGCTCGGCAGCTCAATTACCTTGTGTGCGTCCCTGCTGGGTGCGAGGAGATGTGCGGCGAGTGATACAGTGTGGCCGCGCTATAAAGAGCGAGGGTCGGGACGATGTGATGTCATATCCCTAGTTTGAACCGCACGGAAGTGCGGGGAGACAGAGCGGCGGAACGCAAGCCGCGTCTGTGTTGTGAACCAGCGTGTTGCGCATGCGCACTAGATAGAAGAGAGGCATCGGTGGTCATGGTGCTTGTGACGATTTTGAAGATTTTCTACTGCTAAAGTGCATGTTTCCACCGGTGGTGCAGCTTGTGCCATATTGTAGGATGCGATTCAATAGTGCATCTAAGGTATAAGAAAAATAACGTTAGTAGAGCAATTATGGTGTTAATAAGCAGTAATTGGCATAGAATACCAGACTTAGAGTATAAAACACATGATATTATGTAATATTACAAATTTCAATTTTCTTAAAGGGAATGTCCTAAATAGCTCAGGATGAGATTAGTGTATATTTAATAGATAGAAAAGCAACATATATCTGTGCAATAACATGAACATTGGGAACCTTAGGAGTAAAGTACATATAGTCCTTTATGGTCAATGATAATCGGAATAAGGGAAGAATTCATGAAAAAAAGATTAAGGAAGGAGGTATATCACAATTTGTTGACATGTAATAACTAAATGCATACATTAATTAGAAAAAAGGTTAACGCTTATTCTCTATGAGTTATCATTGCCAAATAAAACTAATGACTAAGATCCCTAGGTGCTCATGGGAATAATACATCACATAGTTATGTCAAAATTGTTCGTATTCGCGGTTGAGCCCCAAGGGTTCTAGGGTCTGCAGTGTGTGGATCCAGAAGGCTTCCCGCAATTTAAGCCTCCGTATACGATCCCCACCCCTTCTTTGTGGAGGAATGTCTTCAATGATTTGGAACCGTAATTGGGATACGTTGTGACCATGATTCAAAAAGTGAAAGGGAATAGGCAGGAGTGTATTATTACAGCGAATAGTAGACTTGTGTTTACTTATGCGGTCACGTATATGTTGAGTGGTCTCACCAACATACACGTGACCGCAAGGACATTTTATCAGGTACACCACATAAGAGGATGCGCAGGTATAAAAACCCTTGATGGGGTAGCGTTTGCCTGTGCGGGGGTGTGTGAAAAATTCCCCTTTAATGACGTTATTACATTGATTACAGCCCAGACAGGGAAAGGTTCCTTTTCTTTGGGTTTGAAGGGTCATTTGGGTTGTCTTTTTTCCGGGGCCAATGTCTGCTCTTACCACTGTTTGCCTAATGTTTGGGTCTTTTTTATGACAAAAGAGTGGGGCGTTTGCAAATTCAGGAATCTCAGGGTAACTTTTGTGTAAGAGACGCCAGTGTTCACGGATTGATCCTTGTATAAGTTTGTTAAAGGGATGGTATGTGGATATAAAAGGAATCCTTGGACCGGGCTGTCTTTGATGAATTGAGGGATTTAAGTGGCCCTCAGCAATCTGTATCGGGTACCCTCTATTCCTGAACTTGGTTGTCATTTCATTGTGTCTGACGGATTTCACTACCGGGTCAGAAACAATGCGGTCAATTCGCATGTGTTGCGATCTTGGTAAGGAGATCTTTACATGGCGTGGATGGCTGCTGCTATAATGCAACAAACTATTCCTGTCCGTGGGTTTTATATATAAGTCAGTGGTTAGAGTTCCAGTGGGATCAATCATAACCATTGTGTCAAGAAAATTAATGCTCCGTTCGTCGTGGTGCATCGTGAATGTCAAATTGGGGATTAAGGTGTTGAGCTCATGAAAAAAGGAATTAAGCATAGTGATGGTACCATTCCAAATTAAGAATATATCGTCAATGTAACGGCGCCACATCAGGACGTGTTCCGTTACAATGGGATGGTTGAATATAAAGTCATGTTCAAACTTGCCCATGAAAATATTTGCGTACGGGGGGGCTACATTGGCCCCCATTGCTGTGCCTCGTTTCTGAAGATAGAAAATATCCTGAAAAAGAAAAAAGTTATTTTCCAATACAAGGTGTAACAGATCAATGCATAACTCCTTCCTTAAGGGGTCAAAGTTTTCTTGTCGATCAAGGAACCATTTGACAGCAGCAATTCCCATCTCATGATCTATACAGGTATAGAGACTGTTCACATCCATTGTCACAAGGATAGAATTTGGGGAACATGATTCAACCCTCTAATGATCCCCAAAAATGCACTGGTGTCTTTAATATATGACCTCAAGGATGGAACGAGTGGACTTAACATTTTCTCAAGAACCTTAGATAAAGGAGATAATATTGAATTAGTGGAGGCCACGATAGGTCTCCCCGGTGGTCTCGTCAGGTTCTTGTGAACTTTGGAAAGAGTATATAAGACCGGTGTGATAGGATATTGAATCACGAGAAAATCCGTGCGGTTCAAACTAGGGATATGACATCGTCCCGCCCCTCGCTCTTTATAGCGCGGCCACACTGTATCACTCGCCGCACATCTCCTCGCACCCAGCAGGGACGCACACAAGGTAATTGAGCTGCCGATCTATACTCCATAAGCTCTGTTCTTATCTATTATTCCCTCTTAAGACTGTCATCCTCTCTCCTTATACAGGTTCCTTATACCTCTGAGCCTTGACTCAGCTTTCATAGGTTTGTATTTCTGCCACATACTCTGAGGTCTGTTTTTTCTATAATGCTCCACTCATCTTAGCTAATCTCTATCTATTTATAGATGTGCCCAAGCCCCTTGTTTGGCTTTTTCAAGGTAATCTACACTGTGGCATCCATTTTTACCTTAGGATTCCTCTCTATATATTTATTCTCACATTTTCTACTATTTCTTCACTTTGTTTTACCCTTGGTAGTATCAGTACCTGTTAAACATTATTGACTGGTCTGGTGACCAACTTCGATTGTCTCCAGATCTTACTACCCTAAGGTACCTTCTCACCATGATTGATTCTTTGAGATCTACCCCCTTTTTTTTTTTTTTTGACTGTTTAAATTGCACATTATGGAGTTTCCTCTACTCTTATACTTGGTGGTTGCTCACATTACGCAGCATAACCTCTCACACAGAACTCAGGGGTCTGTACCTCTTTTTTCTTTCTTCTTGTGTTCTCTTTATCCGTTATGGGATAATCATCACCTTCTAGGACCATTACTCTTTGAGAAATTGTAAATGGCATCACATAACCCTAACATGATTCACCCTTTGGGCTTGAACTCATATTTCAGCTTTTGCTTTGTCTTGCTGCTGTTGTCTAATTTACTTCTCATTTCTAGCATTTGGAACATTGTTTGATTCCAAGACAGATCTATTTTGTTCTGCCTTTTGACCCATCACCAGTACTATGGGTAATTATACTATTCCTTTTTTGCCTTATCTTGATTCTTTTTACTCTGTTACTCTTCTCCCTTTTCCCTTTTTTTCCCCATGGAGGCCATTTATCAAATAGGATTTTAAAGATGTACTTCACTGCCCCTCTACTGCACTACTGGCACCACGAGATTAGTTGTGGTAACCTACACTTGGTCTGATCCACGGCCCACTATTTCTATTCACATTTAGTTTCTTTATTGAATCACTACATATTACACAAAACCGCACGGGAACACCTAAAACACTCTAACCGTTATCGCATCCTGTTGTGTAATTAACACGTTGTATTTTTTCTGTACTGTTATCTTTGTTTTATTAGTACCCTGATTTAGGCCTGCTGGCCGAAACGTTGGTCTGATCTATGTACTGTGTGACCTAATAAAGAAACAATACATTTTTTTGACACCTTAATCTACTTGTGGACGTACATTAATCTTTCTTGGTGTGCCCAATCTATACAATTTTTTGCTCTCTCTTTTTATTGGTGCACCCAACCCTACATACGTTGTGCCCTCCATACTCTCTATGACCACCCTGCAGAACATTGCTTATTTGTCCCAACGTCACAATGTGACTATAAATGTGTATGTCCTGGATCATTGCCAAAGGTAATAGAATTGTGTTGCACCATGGCAGAAACAAACCCCAGTGTGGGTATGTAAACCACCACACTGATTATAGAGCTTCATACGTAGACTGTGTGCCCTCGTGGACAGGGTCCTCTCCTCTTGTACCTGTATGACCTGATTGTCTTCATGTACTGTTTTTTGTCGTTAACCCTTATCCTCATGTAAAGTGCCATGGAACCTAATGGCGCTATATAAATAAATAATAATAACAATAATAGTAATCAACAGTGCAGCAGACACATACCTTGGCATACGGGCCACCGGTTCTAGAAAGGACAGCCGTTCATAGTGGCAATATATAGTCCCGTGACCAGCTTCCGGGCCCCCCTTCATGATCCTCCGGTGTTGCCGCTTGAATTGGTCGCGGCAGCTCCTCCACCGCTTCATAATGTGGTCAACTGTGAAATGATTTCAAACCGGGTTTAGACCTCTGTAACATTTGAAACACTAAAAGTATGTGTACTAATCAACAATAACATTTTATTCATGTTGTGTGTGTAATGTGTATACAAGGCACATGGACACGACAGTGTGGAACATCATCAACAGCATTACGGACATTGAGCTCACGTGGCCACAATCACAAATGGGGCAGGGCACATGTCAACGCATAGAGAATGTAATAGTGCGGGCACCAGACTCCGCTCATTAGTGTATTTATATACACCCAACCCCCTGGCCTTCAGAGCCAGGAGGACCAGCCCTTAAACTAAGTGTACTATTTTGACCCCATCCAAATATAGGCAACCATGCGACGGCGCATGATAACACATTGAGGGCCCTGTATACCCTACTATGGGGGCCCTGTACACCCACGGGGGCCGTGTATACCCACTGCTGGGGGCCTGTATACCCACGGGGGGGCTGTATACCCTACTATGGGAGCCCTGTATTCCCACTGCTGGGGTCTTGTATACCCACGGGGGGCTGTAGACCCTACTATGAGGGCCCTGTATAACCACTGGGGGCCCTGTATACCCACTGCTGGGGGGCCTGTGTACCCACGGGGGGTCTGTATACCCTAATATCGGTGGCATATATACACACTGGGGGGCCTGTATACTCTGCAGGTGGAGATGTATACTCTGCTGGTGGGCTGTCTAACAGTGATAGTCGCTGTATACAATGTTAGAAATAATCAACTCAGTTTCTTCGTTCGATAAACTCCATAGACTGCGTCTTCAGAACCAAAAGTGGGTTTTATTCGGGCAGGAACAAAATACACAGAGTTCTACGGCGAAAGCAGTAATCAGGCATAAGAATCTAAATGACAGGCGCGGAACCCCAGGTGTCACACTCATGATGGATTCAGAATAATGGCTTCCCGTCTCATGGCACACAAGATGGAACAGTGTCGCCTGGCACACAAGATGGAATCGTGTCGCCTGGCACACAAGATGGAATAGTGTCGCCTGGCACACAAGATGGAATAGTGTCGCCCCGCCTGTCTAAAGCAGGGAGCTTTTATACAATCTTCTACCATTGAATAACGTTAGTGGCCATTATTGGCAATGGATACATACTGACCTCATCCTGACAAAGGCAATACTTACATTTCACGTAGACATGAAAAAGACACACTAATTTCATTACTAACTATATACTACACTTAAGTTCATTTATATAAATTATCTCATAATAGCCTTTTTTGGACCAAGCACAAATCATAACTTATTGACATTAATCAGCTCTGTTCTTGATCATGAGAAACGTCATATTAGCCTTAAGGAATAGAATACACCGTAAGATATCAAGAAAAATACAGAACTGGCTTATGAACTGATTATAAATTTTGGTAAATGATCAGACCAAATCTAATTAACTCCATCTGTTTTCTTATACAGGTTTAGGTCATTGCTTATAGCTAGAAGACATGACATCTAGATTTCTACTATCAGAGAAAGTTTCAATAGATATATTTTCAAGAGACAAAATGGCTGACAGAGGCCTTGGTACCCATGGCCTCCGTCTAACATACAAGGATGGCGGTCAATATGGTTTACCACTTTTTTGGGGCTAAAGTAGGGGGGTCGGCTTATACACGGGTCGGCTTATACACGACTATATACGGTAAATGCAATATAACGTGTGAACACATTTAACTCACCCATATTGCTCTGCGCATCATGGCCACAACGATGAAACGTTGGGAAAACGCCCTGTGCGATCTCCCTCCAGGCTGTAGTCCGCTGGACGTTATCCCCATACGCAGGGTCAGTGGGCAACCAAAGCAGGGGCCGAGCCTCCACCAGAGCAATTAATTGCAGGGTGTTGACAGGGGCCATGCTTGGTGTGTTTCTGCGCGTCCAGCCAGGCAGCTCGAGTCGGCTTATTTCCTGTTTGCAAAAAGCATGGGGTTTGCTGCAGAAAATCGCTTGCCTCGCGTCAAACACATGCGAGTTTGGCCTTGGAGACAGCAGCAAAATACTGTTGCGAGTGGGGCTTCCGACAAGGCAATGCGAGCGCTTTCCGAGACACATCTGCAATTTTTAAATCACACATTACTCGCTATTACTCGCTTCCCCATTCATTAACATTGGACTCGCTAGACTCGCAACGAGTAGCGAGTCCCGGGCTCGGACTCGCTAGAGTCAAGCGATTCCGAGTAATTTAGGATTCGCCCATCACTACATGCAGCTGAAAAACACCCCCATAGCATGATGCTGCCACCACCATGTTTCAATGTTGGGATTGTATTGGGCAGGTGATGAGCAGAGACTGGTTTTCTCCACACATACCGCTTAGAATTATCACCAAAAAGTTCTATATTCATCTCATCAGAGCAGAGAATCTTATTTCTCATAGTCTGGGAGTCCTTCATGTGTTTTTTTTTGCAAACTCTATGCGGGTTTTCATATGTCTTGCACTGAATAGAGGCTTCTGTCTGGCCACTCTACCATAAAGGCCTGACTAATGGTGGGCTGCAGTGATAGTTGACTTTGTGGAACTTTTTCCCATCTCGCTACTGCATCTCTGGAGCTCAATTTGGCTGGACGGCTAGGTCTAGGAAGACTTCTGGTGATCCCAAATGTCTTCCATTTAGGGATTATTTAGGCCACTGTGCTCTTAGGATCTAGATTAAAAAGGAGACACAAAAGGCGCAAATGGGTCTTATCGTTTAGATAAGATGACTCTCCCGTGAGTGTATGTGCTCACCTGGATTGGTTGTGATGACCCACAATTAGTATATTCGCATAGACAGCTGCTGCTGGATCTGCACTTCCACGTGCACATTGGTGTTGTATTTAGAAATCCAAAGAGGGTTTAGTGCTTGTTTGATCCGCCCTGCCGTCGTGATGAAAAGACCAGGAAGACAAGGCTCCTTCGAATGCTCCTTTATTTCCTATGCGTTTTGGTGCTGTCCCTGCACCTTCCTCATGGTTACAATCCACTGTGCTCTTAGGAACCTTGAGTACTGAAGAAATTCTTTTGGAACCATGGCCAGATCTGTGCCTTGGCACAGTTCTGTCTCTGATCTCCTTGGGCATGATTCTCGTTTGGTTTGACATGCAGTGTGAGCTGTGAGGTCTTAAATAGATAGGTGTGTGCCTTTCGAAATAAAGTCCTATCTGTTTAACTAAACACAGCTGGACTCCTGTGAAGGGGTAGAACCATCTCAAGAAGGATCACAAGGAAATGGACAGCATGTTACTTAAATATGAGTGTCTGAGCAAAGGGTCTGAATAATTATGGCCATGTGATATTTCAGTTTTTCTTTTTTAATAAACTTGCAAATATTTCTACATTTCAGTTTTTTTCAGTCAAGATGGGGTGCAGAGTAATGAGAAAAAATGAACTTTTTTGAATTTATGAAATGGCTGCAATGAAACAAAGAGTGAAAAATTTTAAGGAGTCTGAATACTTTCCATACCCACTGTATCTCAAAGATAGGTCATCAATATCTTCTGACTGAAAAAAACACTTTAAGAGTATTCACCAAGAACCAGATAAAATGTCATCCTGTGGTAATTCAAAGTGAAATATGTCCTAGTCACATGTAAGGACAAGCTGCAGACTGAAGATTCAACTCGCTAAGAGCTGTACCTCATATCTCTGTTAGTATTGGCTGTGATGTGTGAAGGATTATTTTAAGTCACGTTGAGCTTGAGGAAGAAATCTCCAACTTCATTCCCCTCCTCTATTGGTTTGTCTGAGCACAACTGGAAAACAAATCAACATTGTAGAAGATGTCTCTGATGATAAACCCTTGTACTCAGTAAGGAAGATATATATTTCTTCTGATATGACAGCCTGACTGAGGAATGTGATGCAGTACTTATCAGCTGGTCTTGGGACTGGTACTTATACTTGACAAGGATGGGTTGCAGTTTGAATTACACTCTTTTATCTAATTCTCTGTGAAGTCCTATCAGGATCCATAAATTATTATTATTATTATTATTATTATTATTATGATTATTATTATTAATAAATATTTATATAGCACCATTAGGTTCCATGGCGCTTTACATGTGTAAGGGCAGTTGAGGACAAGAACGTAAAATGACGACAATGAAATCATAAAGGTACAGTAGGTCAGAGGATCCTGTCCACGAGGGCTAACAGTCTATAGCGACAAGTCTATAATACACTAGTGTTAATTTTTTAAATATATTTATATATAGTTTTAAAGGGGTAGTCTGTCTTTGGAGTACAAGTCTGTAGACTGCAAATTTGTGCATCTTCAAAGTGCTTGCATTCCAAGAAGTAAGGATTTTCTAGCGCTGGTGCTTGGTGCAGGTGGTCATGTGACCTTAAGAATGAAATTTGCGTATTTATGGCCATACTCCAACCAGACATATCTGTTTCCGCTCACTTCACTTGTATTGAGTGTAGCCACGCATGTCTAGTCAGCACATGTCCACATATATGCAAATCACTATACTTGTCGGAAATCCTCTCAACTTAGATGACATATTGTGGCTGAACAATCACATAGAGTGGCTGTAGACTTGTATTCTAAGACTAAACAAGCTCTTTAATTACATCAAATGAATCATAAGAAAATGAAAATAAATTCTATGAATTTTATCGATTTGTTTTTTGCAGTGTTTTACAAAAATACATGTAATGTAATGCAAAATGATCCAGTTTACATATATCTCAAGATAGATCAATGGCACTACTGTAACTAAACCAGTAATGAAATACTTGATGCGAAGGATGTCAAACAATGTCAATCACATTACTTTTTTTTATTTGACGTCCTATCCACTTCAATATAATTTGAAGAGACCAAATCTGAATGACAAGAAGCTACAACTGACCTAATGATGAAATCAGAATGTTCATTTTTTTTCCTAACAGATCTGTAAAAACAGATATCAGCTGATGTATTTTTCATCAGTCATGATCCATTCAGAAAGACTGTGCCAAATAAAAAGAAACATAAAAAAAAGAAGAAAAAATTAAGCCATTTACAAACATATATGTTAACAACCTTTTGCTCATTTTAATTTTGCTATAATTTAACAGAATGGCAATTAATAATTCTTCTATACATGACACACTTGTACTCTTTGACATTGCTGAGTATTAAAATGTTGAAAAAATATGGTAATTGGAGTAAAATGAATGGGATCAGCACTATGTTTGAATTTTATTTGCATAATGTCCATCAATAACTATACACGTGTATAAATATTTCTTAAAACAGCCTACGACTGCACCATTGGGAATGTGGCGTTCTGCAATGTGAATAGAAACAATTAACAAGGGAAAATGATGCAGCAGAGATTATTACAGAAAAATAAACAAGTAATTATTGTAGCACGGCTTGCAAGAAAATACAGAAAGGATTAAGGCTTTAGTGATACTTGCATTTTGGGATTTCTGTCAAAGTTTTTTATGAATGTCAAAGTGTGGAGTGTAAATATCGATTGACAGCTGATGGACACCTAGAGAACCACCTATCTGAAAATGGAAAGAGCAGAACAATATTTCTAGGGAAAAGGTTGCTTTACAGTATGATAATATTTTGTGTTGCAGCTCATATATTCATGCATGAAAGAAACTAGACATGAGGGAATCAATCTGCTGTGTATCATGTTTGACTATAGTTTCCTGAAATTCGTGATTTCATGCAAATTGAAATATTCTGAGAATTAACTTTTGGTTCACAACAAAACTAATCCAATGCCATTTCTCACACTGCTGAAGCATCATAGAGCTAACGTGATTTTGTTTTGATGCGCAGGTTCTGCAGGCTCCCCATAATGCCTTGCAGCCAAGACATCTTATCTATTATCATACCTTGCACAGTGGTGGTCAGGAGAGATGAGGAAACCTTTTGAAGATCCAATTTAGTTTGATTCACCGAACAAACATATAATTGCCGTCTGAGAACACATAGCCAAACTTCTAAACCCCATTCAAATCCATGGGCCTAGAAAACACATTCAAAAGGTCACAAAAACTGCCAAAAGAGCTCACATTAGTGACAGACACAAGGAAAAGTGCCATCTTTTCCTCAGAGTTAAAATTTTCATAATTGTGCATTATGGATGCACTGGACAAAGCCTGGCCCAGTATTTAAGGCTTCAAAATTGATTATGGAACAGAGAGATGAGTGACATGTGTAGACATGGTGCTAAGAGAGCCCTGCTAAATTCACAAAACACCCACCAAAGACAACCCAATAACAGTCTCCACATTTCAAAAAATTAGGGCCAGATACCAATAAAGTGACATCATTTGACCCAGATTAAAAATTGTATAATGATGCAGCCTACATGCATGGCACAGGGTCTTGAACAAGACCTGGCCTAGCCTTTGAAGGTTAAACATTCATTAGTATAGGGAATGAGTGACACATGCAGTCATTGTACTCACAGAGCCCTGCTAAATTCAGGAAACAAACAATACGGAGACCAACAAGAAGAGTCTCTACATATCCAAAAATTAGGGCCATATACCAAAAAAGTGGCATCAATTGACCCAGAATAAAACTTGTATACTGCTACAGTGTGTATGCATGGCACATGGTCGTAATAGGGGGATGAGGGGCATGTGTAGGAATCGTACTCACAGAGACCTGCTAAATTAAGGAAATAGACAAGGAGACCCCCAAGAAGAGTGTCCACATTTCAAAAAAATTAGGGCCATATATTACCAAAGTGGCATCAAGAATGAAACCAGAATTCAAATTGTATAATGGCCAGATGAATCTGCATTCATGTTGTGCACAAAAGCACAACATCGCCTACACTGCGCAGTATGCCACTCGGGTGGAAAAGTCCTTGGAAATCCATGACTTGTTCATCTTGATGAAAGTTAGGAGGTCTACTCTTTCAGTGGACAGCCATCTGTGCTTATCCATTACGACACCACTAGCAGTGCTAAAGACTCTCTCTGAGAGAATGCTAGCTGCCAGGCATGATAAAACCTCCAAAACATTACTGGTGAGTTCACGCCACAATTCCATTTTTGAAGCCCAAAAAGCAAAAGGCTCCAACCCCCCCGATGGCATGGAAATTGAGCTCTAGATACTCCTGCACCATCCACTCCAGTCATTCACTGTGTTAGACTAGTTCTCAGTTCTACCAGTGGACGAGCCTGTTCAAATAATTGGTCAAAGAAATTCAAGAAATTGATTTTGACAGTTAAACTGCTGCTTCTAATGTTCCTACGCTGACAACTCGATGTCCCCCAGCTTGGAAGTGTAGATCTGCAAAGCGTACTGTATCGCTCACTGCTGCACTGGGGAAAACCATTCCTAAGAAAGTCTACCAGCTTTTTTTGATATTCTAGCATGCACACGTCCCTGTCCATGGCAGAAAGCATCTGCTTTACTCTTGTACCATGGTTCCAACAGTGTGGTAACTCAGTAGTTATTGCTAATTAGAATCCTAGTGATATGGGCATCATGTTGCAGATAGTGCAGCAAGAAGGCGCACATGTGTCTGACGCATCCATGAGGCCCAAGTCCTTGTTGAGCTAGTGAGAGTGTAAAATTGAGCTTCCTTCCTCCATTCTCTCCCTCCAACCTTGGACAACAGAAAGGGGAATCATTTCTTCCTTATCTCCTCATTGTTCTGTGTCCATAACTCTTCATTTTCATCCACCTCCATTTCTTCCTTGGCTCATCCACCTTCACTATAACTTTGTCTGGTACCATGAGCCCCCCTCTGTCGCTCCACTCCACTCTGCCATGCCACCTGGCTGTTTGATGAGAGACTGGACCTTTGAGATATTGATATCCTTTCCACATCCTTGAATTCTTCATTCTCTGCTTCCTCTGGTACCACCATCTCATCCCTCAGACATCAAAGTTTGCTCCAGCATATAGATGACTGGAATAGTGATGAGAAAAGTGGAAGTGAGCACACAGGGATTGTGCCTTCTGCAGCAGCTCATTTAGGCAGTGATAGTGGTGTAGGAATTGCTGGAAAACCAGGTTGAGGACCTGAGCCATGCAAGGCATTTGTGTAAGTGTTTCTAGCTCCAGGGTTAGTGGAGACAGCCATTGCTGAAATTCGGCCTGCATAGCTGTTCACAACTCTTCAGCTGTGTGACTTACATCATCATCCTCATCAGGACCATCAATTCAAAAGGGTAAAGAGTACGAGCCCTAATGTGACCCTAATAATGGCCTTAGACACACCAAGTTGCTCCCGTCTTGACAAGGGCTATCCATAGCTGGTCTCTTCTGATAAATCTCTGCTCTCTCCCTAAGGCCAGGGTCACACATGGCATCAGTTTTTGCCTTGGATCCATTTTTTAGATCATTTTTGTCATATTTTTTTCTAAGTCCAAGAATGCATGTGCATTAATGGATGGTTCACTTAAGTGTCACTGCGTTTTTCAAAAAATGCATGCGTTTTTGTTCAGCATGCGAAAAAACGCTGCTAGCAGCGATTGTGGGTGCAGTAAAAAAAAAGCATGTGTTTTTTAACATGGGGCCCTATGGGAAATGCATGGGTTAACGCATGGTACATATAGGCACCATGCGTTAACGCATATGCATTTTTGGTGGAAAAATGACTAAGTCCAAAAACGGACATTTCTGGTCATAACCTTTGGATTCATCTGAAGCTTTGGACATCTCTTAAGTGAACTTCACTTAACATTGCTTGTTTGTTTATGTTTTGTATCTTTTCTTTCCCCTCCTTTTAGGTTATATTGCTATTCTTTACCAGTGATGAGCGAACAATGTTCGAACAAGTTTGCCAATTTCAAATCCAGGCCGAATTTAACATTGTTCAAAAATGTTTTGCTGAAAAGTCAACAGGTTCGGATTTTTTAGTAACTATTCAGAAGACAAAAAGCATTAGTGCATTGACCTCAATGTTGGATCCTAAATACACAGCAGATATGCAACCCTGTTCACACAGTTATTATTTGCTGAGTATTTGCTGCTTATTTAATGAGGATATTTTGCCCTGATAATATGGGGTTCTGCTGTATTTTTGGTAACCAGCACAGGCTCAAAAGGTAGGTAATGGCTACCACCAACCTGTAGCTGTCTAATTTTTCCTGGTTAGTAATTAAAATTCAGGGGAGTCCTTTTTATTATATCTTGATCTAAATAATAATTTAAAAAAATGATGGTGAGCTTTGCTGTATTTTTGGTTTCCAGTCAGGTACAACTAGGCAGATGGGGTATAAATTCCTCAGCATGCGGTGGCCCTAGCATTCTTGGTCCCCTGCTGAAAATTTCAGTCCTCAGCTGCTCCATAAAATGGTGCATTTATCGTAGCTGGAGCTGTACCTGACTCTTCCAGCTGCCCCGAGCAGTGGCAGACTCGGTAATGAAAGGGTTAATGCCAGCTAAATATTGCCAGCTGGCACTAAGCCCAAAATTCATAATGTCGAGCCAATGTTAGACCCGGCCATTATGAATTTCTAGTAAATAGTAAATAATACACAACACTGAAAAATTATTTTATTTAAACAAGAAATACAAACACATACCCCAATTTAATCTTTATTACTCCCACATAACCTCCATGATCCACGATCCTCTGTGATGACTGTTCACACCAAGACCCAAAACTGACTGCATTTCAGCTCTCGCTGTTATTGGGGTGATGGTCTACGAAAAAGGCAACAGACGGCAGAGTTCAGAGGAGTCTGTAAACGCACAGTAGGCTCAGTTCTCATGAAAGCTCATCCACTTTGCTCAGACAGTTAGAGGTTGTCAATAATTCCGAGTCCAATTGCGGCGTGTGATGCCGCCATCGGCGATCTGAGGCGGGCACGAAAAATGTGACCACAGACGTTATATCACCACATATCGCCAGGCGAAATTGCGGCGTGTGACGGTGCCCTAACAGAAATATCTCGCAGGTATTGTGAGACAGTGCGTGTGTGGATCAGTGAAATCAGGGAGGGCAGTTCAGTTAAAACTCATGAGATAGTCCCTGTGTGACCCCTTGAGTCTGAACTGCAGTAATCTTTGTGACAACACCACTTGTCACACTGTTGCCAGTGCGAAAGTGCCTGACCTTGCAGCATACATGGGATGCTCTCTGTGAATATTACCCCCTCTTATGCTTGTAAGATGGTCCAACAAGAGCCACAGTTATCATGAAAGGACTCGTGGATTCCTCTTGCCCCCTAGCCACCTCCACAGAGACTTGTAGCTTTGGGATGGGCAAATCCAGTCCTCAAGAGCTGAAAACAGTGCAAATTTTCAGGATTTTCATAGCATTGTACAGGGGGTAATGTAATCAATTTAATCACTTAAACAGGTGACTATTCTGACACTTTGTTCAATTGTAAGGAAATCCTGAATACATGCACTGTTTGTGGCCCCTGAGGATTGGAGTTGTCCAGGTCTGTTTTAGCTGAGTGTGTGCAGTGTATTGAGTTTCCATACCTGACATCTTCAGGCCAGAGGCTTCTGACTTCATCTCCAGCATCTGTAGGGGAGTATTGGAGCTTTTGTTTTGGCGCAGAAACAGTCCAATTTAATAAGGAGTTAAGTTAGAAAGCTTAACCTCTACTGTGGGTAAAATCCTAGAGTGTTTTCTAAGAGATGCTATACTGGAGTATCTGAAGAAAAATAGCCTCATGACCCAATATCAACATGGGTTTACGAGGGACCGTTCCTGTCAAGCTAACCTGATAAGCTTCTAAGAAGAGGTAAGTTGTGGACTGGACCAAATAAATGCAGTGGACGTGGTGTATATGGACTTTTCAAAAGCTTTTGCTGCGGTGCAACACAAAAAGTTGATACATAAAATGAGAGCAATGGGAAAGGAGAAAATATTTGTATTTGAGTTAATAACTGGCTTAGTGATAGGAAACAAAGGGTGGTCATTAATGGAACACATTCAGAATGGGTCACAGTTAACAGTGGGGTACCACAGGGGTCAGTATTGGGCTGGCTTCTTTTTAACATATTTATTAATGACCTTGTAGGAGGCATACAGAGTAGAATCTCAATATTTGCAGATGACACTAAACTCTGCAGGGTAATCAATACAGAGGAGGACAATTTTATATTACGGGAGGATGTATGGAAATTGTAAGCTTGGGCTGATAAATGGCAAATGAGCTTTAATGAGGATAAATGTAAGGTCATGCACTTGGGCAGAGGAAATAAAATGTATAATCATGTGCTTAATTGTAAAACACTGGTCAAAACTACCACTGAAAAAGACCTGGGTGTATGGGTAGATGATAAACTCACATTTAGTGCCCAGTGTCAGGCAGCTGCTGCAAAGGCAAATAAAATAATGGGATGCATTAAAAAAGCCTAGATGCTCTTGAGGAGAATATAATTTTACCTCTATACAAGTCACTAGTGCGACACACTTAG
>JARQOC010002157.1:0-29173 GCA_033576535.1 Allobates femoralis
AACAGTGTACCATCTGCCCTACCGCACCTCCAACATTTAGGGTCAGTAGACGGGATGTACCTGTGTAACATCGCAGGGACTCTATACCAACGAGTTAGTATTTTGTAGTTCGCTTCCTGTAACCTGGAACAGATGGATGAGGAGTGGGCTAAGCTGAAGATCTTCTTTCTCTGTTCTAAGGTGAGAGTCAGGCTCAAGTCTTTTTCCCAAGAAAGCATGAAGTGTGGGGTCGGCAAATCTGGTTGAGTGACAAGGTAAGAGTAAATCTGAGATAGCGCGTGTCTGCTGCTTAGCGTCGAGGTACACAGGATCTCAAAGGGAGTTTTATGAGGGTTATATGTCGTCTTCGGGGGCAACTCGCGAAGATAATGAGCAAGCTGAAGACAACGCCAAAAACCTAATGGAACCGGTTGAGTGATTAAGGTCAAGTCCTCTAAAGTCGGCCACGTAGACCTGTCTCCCAAATTCGTCACCCTGTCTAATCCGGATTGGATCCATAACTGAAAAACAGAGTCACCTTTGCTGGGACCAAACGAGGGGTGACTCAAGACCGGTGTCTGTGCTGAGTCGGTCGGTAGCATCGATGTTCTAACCATCGGGTGACTACATACCCTCAGGGTGGCTCCTATGGTCGGGTGTTCCCGAAGCGAATCTTTTTTCGCAAGGGTCACCCAAGGCAATGTCTGGAGCGTGTAAGAGGTGTGGTCCTGTTCAATTTTAACCCATAATTTATTGTCTCCGTGTCTGCACCAATCTACAGCCCTTGAGAGGTGACTTGCTATGTAATATAATTTAATATCTGGTAAATTCACGCCCCCATCTTCCTTCCGTCTGGACAACAAGGTCCTTGCTAAGCGAGGTTTTACTCCGTTCCAAACAAAGGCAGTCTGCATTTTCTCTATTAACTTAAAAAAGGACGTCGGGATAAAAACAGGTAGCGTCTGAAAAAGATACAGAATCCTAGGGAGTATGGTCATCTTAAATAACTGGCATCTACCCGACCATGAAAAGGTGGATTTCGTCCAACGTTCGATGTCCGACTTGATTGCAAGAAGCAATGGGGGGAAGTTGGCACTATACAGATTCTTAGGGTCTACCGTCAACATTACTCCCAAGTATTTAAGTGCCTTGTGTGCCCAATGAAAATTAAATGCAGACCGAAGTCTGTTATATTGTACGTCAGGTAAGGAGATATTGAGGGCTTCTGACTTAGTTCTATTAATCTTGAAATTGGAGAGGGTATGGTACGTCTCTAATTCTTTTAGCAGATTCGGGAGAGATAGCTCAGGTTTCGTGATAAAGAATAAAAGATCATCAGCATAAGCTGCTATCTTATACTCTGATCCACCGTGTTGGAGACCCGAGACATCACCACTGGACCTGATACGCCGCAAAAATGGTTCCAGGGTCAAGACAAAGATCAGCGGAGACAACGGGCAACCCTGCCGAGTACCGTTGGAAATGTCAAACGGCTCAGAGAGAAGCCCGTTGACTCGAACTCTCGCTGATGCGACCGAGTATAGAGAAAGTATCCAGTTCAGCATCTGGTTACCCAGACCGATGTGGGAAAGCGTTGATTCAATAAAGGACCAATGAACACGGTCAAAAGCCTTCTCCGCATTGGTGGATAGGCACATCAGTGGTGTCTTTGACATTTTGGCAGCCTGGATCAAGTTTATTGCCTTCGTGGTGTCGTCTCGAGCCTCACGTCCGGGAACAAATCCCGCTTGATCTGGATGTATCAAGTCCGGGATAAACGGAGAGAGTCTCTCAGCCAGAATCTTTGCAAAAATTTTAATATCTACATTGAGTAAAGATATTGGGCGGTAACTCGTTGGCAGCAGAGGGTCCTTACCTAATTTGGGTATGACCGCAATCGTGGCCCTCAGAGTGTCTTTAGGAGGAGAGCTGGTTTGGGACATTGCATTGAAAAAAGTACACATATGTGATAAGAGAATTTCTTTTAGCTTCCTATAGTATCCTATTGTAAACCCATCCGGGCCCGGCGCTTTACCTGACGGGGTCTGCTTAATAGCTAGGGCAATGTCTTGAGTCGTGATAGGGGCCTCTAAAGAGCATGTTGCGGTGTTCGACAATTTTGGCATATCGGATGACTCAATATATGCCCTAATGCGTGACTTAAGGGTATCCAGGGCTGACGACGATCTTACATTGTCTAAATTATATAGGGTTGAATAGTATGCTCTAAACGCTTCTGCTATATCTTGAGGGAGCTTAGACCGCTTGGACGTGACGGGGTGTTCTATCTCCGGGATATATGTGGTTGTTCTTTGGATTCTAGAGGCTCGTGCTAGTGATTTACCCGCCTTATTGCCATGTTCGTAGAAATGTCGTCGACATCGAGATAATACTCCTTTTGCCTTAGTAAGCAAGACTGTACGTAAAGCCTCTCTAACACTGAGAAGCTCCTTTCCCAGTTCTGTGGAAGTACAACGTTTATGTCTCGTCTCAAGTTCCCTTAATCTACCCATAAGTGCGGAAGTTTCTGCCTCTCTAGCCCTTTTCAATCTAGCTCCATGTTTTATCAAAATTCCTCGCACTACACACTTGTGTGCTTGCCAGGTCATCATCGGTGAAACATCTGGTGTTACATTAAGATCAAAATAATCACCCAATGTATTGGTCACTTCGGCTCGTACCCCCGGATCATCCAACAGAGCAGCGTTAAGCTTCCACTGCCACTGTCTCGGGATCTTGGAAGTCAGAGCAAGGGAGACCGTCACAAGTGCATGGTCAGAGAAAGAGATCGGGGCAATAGAAGCGTCAGCTAGATAAATTAAATCAGCTTGTCTTAAAAGGAAAAAATCAAGTCGAGAGTACATGTCGTGTACGGGAGAGTAAAATGTATAATCACGTGCAGAAGGGGAAAGTAAACGCCATACGTCTAGCAATTGATGGTCGTGAAGAGCCTTATGTAAGCGTCTATTGTTTAACTTAGAAAGTGAGGTCTTGCTGTGCGAAGTGTCCAAGGCAGAGTCTAAAACTACATTAAAGTCACCCCAAGAACTAAAGTGCCCTCAGCAAACTCATCCATCCTATCCAGGAACTGAAGAAGCATGGAAATTTGACCAGTATTAGGGAGGTACAGCGAGGCAAATGTATACACAGTAGATGCAATCTTAACCTTCACCATGAGAAGTCGGCCCTCTCCACCACTATAAGAATCCTGAAACTCCCATGGAATCGATCTGGAGATGACAATGCTAGTCCCGGACGAATGGGAGTCGTTGGATAGGCTGTGATATGCTAGCGGGTACGAATGGTCCGATAGCTTGTATGGCTTGGTTGTAGACATATGAGTCTCCTGGAGGAAGGCGACATGGATTTTGTTAGATTTCAGGTAATTAAACATAATGGAACGTTTACCAGCACTGTGTAAACCTTGTACATTTAGTGTACCTACACGGATCTCAGACATATGCGAGTGCGCCATCTCACCTCAACCCCTCGGGGGAAAAAGGGAAGGGCAGAAAAGAGGGAAGAGAAGAATGAAGAAGAAAGAATAAGGAAGACCAGAAAACAGAAAGAAAGGAAGAATGAGAAAGAGAAGCAGAGGTATTAAAACAATGAAAGTCTTATATAAGAACTAAAGAGATAGTGACTATAGCAGTCTTTGCTGGCAGGCCAGCCAGTACGGGCCCCTCGAAAGGAAAACAGAGGGGACCGCAGGGACCGCAACAGACCAAGAGTCGGTATGCCACCGACCCGAGATGTATTTTATCTCTATCATTTATCGCACATCCCCTGATAAATTATATTCAAATATTCATATACAGCAGTATCTTAAAGACTCTGGGGAGGTACAACAATTATTATTAGCAAGAACCCACATTCCCGCAACAAAAAGAATATAAAAGTAGAAAATTAAAACAACAACATAAGGAAACATTAACGAAATGCTCAGAATAGTTAAAAATCAAGAGCTGGAGGTTAGAAAATAAGACCAGTGTCAGTCAGGGAGAAAAAATGTCAAAAATAAATTCAACGTCTGTGTATCGGAGACGTTTATCGGGAGGGTCACTTAACACGACCGTCCGTTACTGACAATGCAAAAAAAAAAAAAAAGGGGGGGGGAAAGAAAAAAACCAGCCCAGATGTCAGCATCACGTGTTGACTTGGGGAAGAGGTTGTCCCCCGTGGTAAAGGGTGGGTATATTCCCCCACACGAAATAACCAGCCCATTATGGGTCTCAGAAGAAAGCAATGCTCAGGTGGTGGAGGAAGCACAAGAGTCACTTCGCCGTCTCCTTCTCGGGCTGGCAGTTCGGGAGGTAATCTGTCCCCGGTTAGTCTCCTGGGCCCTTCTCCTCCTACGTCTGCTGTCCTGTGCCTGAGCTGATCCACGCCTCGTGGATAAAAATTTCCAGAGGTTGTCAAGAGAGAGCCAGTCAGGGATCACAATAGGAGGTATGTCTAGAAAGGCAAATAGATCCTCCAGTTCCTCTTTCTGCCAAAGGTAAAACATTTTAGTGCCCTTGCGGACGATCAGGTGAAACGGGTGGCCCCATCTGTAGGAGGCCCCCACTTCTTTTATCTTACTAAGTAGAGGTCTCAGTTGACGTCTTAGATATAAAGTGAGGCCAGAGACGTCTGGGAATAGGCTTACTGTTGAATCATCAATTGTCACTTCGCCGTGCGACCAGGCTGTTCTGAGTATGCTCTCTTTATCCGTATAATTATGTAGCTTACAGAGCACATCCCTGGGGTTATTCGGATCTATAGGGCCAGGTCGAGACACTCTGTGTACTCTGTCCACTTTATACGTAGTCTCCTGTGGCTGATGAGTCACCTCGTTGAATATGGAGAAAACAGTGTCCAATAGTGTCTCTGTTGTAACTGACTCAGGGATCCCTTTTAGCCTCACATTGCTTCTGCGCTCCCTGTATTCGTGGTCATCAGCTTGTAAGATAAATGCCACAGTGTGAGAATGAGACCGCTCAATCTCCTTTTCTAATGCAGCCACTCTAGCTTCCGTAGTGTTCATGAAAACCTCAGCTTTGGAGGCTTTTAATTTGAGATCATCTATGTCCTCCTTAATCAGCCCTAGTGCCCTCTCCTGGGAGGCCTCCATCCGTGCTAACATATTGTCAATGTCCTGTTTTGTTGGAAGCACAGCAAACATAGCTTTGATGGTCTGCATATCGGTCTGTGAAGTGTTAAACTGTGTGTGTGATGATGTCGTCTCCACCATGCCGCCTGCACTTCTTTCAGCTCCCTCTCCGCCGCCATCTTCCCTCACCTCCTTCTCCACTGGGCCGGGGGCATTCACCACCTGTGGTATAGGTTTTGTGGCTTGTTTACTCGCCGCTTTTGTTGCTCTCGACGTCATGGAGCTGTTGCCCGAGCCCTGGGATGTAGGGCTCCTCTGTGGCTGCGGCTGGGACTGGGGAGGTGTTTGTGACTGACCTGCTCCCGACGCCATTAGAGGCGCGCGCGCTTTCCCTCCAGCTCCTCCAAACATCTTCGGGATGGATGCCTCCGGCTTCATCCTCCCTGGCTGCAGCGGGGGAGCGGGTGACTCCTCCGGTCTCTTCCTCCGCGACATCGGGCCGTTCTAATCGCGGGAATGTGGGTTATATCCCTCGGGTCCGCAGAACACACAGAAAGTGCGTCCTCACACCGCCATGATCAGGCCACGCCCCCTTAGGTAAGAAGTTTTTGAGTATCGTTTAAAAGAAAGCAAGGGCAAGCTATTTTCACCATGATTCTTAGGCTCGTGCCCTTAGTAAAATAATAATAAAACTTTGACTTAGTTCCAAGCACAGCTGTAGATATTGGAAATCTTTTTGTCTATGAGTATCAATGAATTAGGGAAAAGGTTTTTGAGTATCTTTTAAAAGAAAGCAAGGCCAAGCTACTTAATCCATGATTCTTACTAAGGCTCATGCCCTTAGTAACAGTGTATTAAAACTTTGATTCAGTTCCAGGCACAACCGTAGATATTGGAAATCTTTTTGTCTAAGGGTATCAATGCATTAGGGAAAAAGTTTTTGAGTATCTTTTAAAAGAAAGGAAGGGCATGCTATTTTCACCATGATTCTTACTTAGGCTCATGCCTTTAGTAACACAGTATTAAAACTTTGACTCAGTTCAAAGCACAACTGTAGATATTGGAAATCTTTGTTGTCCTTGAGTCATTGCATTAGGTAAGAAGTTTTTGAGTATCTTTTAAAAGAAAGCAAAAACAAGCGATTTTTATCATTATTCTTACTTAGGCTCATGCCCTTAGTAACAGAATATTAAAACTTTGACTCATTTCAAAGCACAACTGTAGATATTGGAAATCTTTTTTGTCTATGAGTCAATGCATTAGGTAAGAAGTTTTTGAGTATCGTTTAAAAGAAAGCAAGGGCATGCTATTTTCACCATGATTCTTACTTAGGCTCATGCCTTTAGTAACACAGTATTAAAACTTTGACTCAGTTCAAAGCACAACTGTAGATATTGGAAATCTTTGTTGTCCTTGAGTCATTGCATTAGGTAAGAAGTTTTTCAGTATCTTTTAAAAGAAAGCAAGAACAAGCGATTTTTACCATGATTCTTACTTAGGCTCATGCACTTAGTAACAGAATTTTAAAACTTTCACTCAGTTCCAAGCACAACCGTAGATATTGGAAATCTTTTTGCCTATGAGTATAAAAGCATTAGGGAAAAAGTTTTTGAGTATATTTTAAAAGAAAGCAAGGGCATGCTATTTTCACGATGATTCTTACTTAGGCTCATGCCATTGGTAACAGAGTATTAAAACTTTGACTTAGTTCCAAGCACAACTGTAGATATTGGAAATCTTTTTTGTCTATGAGTCAATGCATTAGGTAAGAAGTTTTTGAGTATCGTTTAAAAGAAAGCAAGGGCAAGCTATTTTCACCATGATTCTTAGGCTCGTGCCCTTAGTAAAATAATAAAACTTTGACTTAGTTCCAAGCACAACCGTAGATATTGGAAATCTTTTTGTCTATGAGTATCAAAGCATTTGGGAAAAAGTTTTTGAGTATATTTTAAAAGAAAGCAATGGCATGCTATTTTCACCATGATTCTTACTTAGGCTTATGCCATTAGTAACAGAGTATTTAAACTTTGACTTAGTTCCAAGCACAACTGTAGATATTGGAAATCTTTTTGTCTATGAGTATCAATGCATTAGGGAAAACGTTTTTGAGCATCTTTTAAAAGAAAGCAAGGCCAAGCTACTTAATCCATGATTCTTACTAAGGCTCATGCCCTTAGTAACAGTGTATTAAACTTTGACTCAGTTACATGCACAACCGTAGATATTGGAAATCTTTTTGTCTAAGAGTATCAATGCATTAGGGAAAAAGATTTTGAGTATCTTTTAAAAGAAAGCAAGGGCATGCTATTTTCACCATGATTCTTACTTAGGCTCATGCCTTTAGTAACACAGTATTAAAACTTTGACTCAGTTCAAAGCACAACTGTAGATATTGGAAATCTTTGTTGTCTATGAGTCATTGCATTAGGTAAGAAGTTTTTCAGTATCTTTTAAAAGAAAGCAAGAACAAGCGATTTTTACCATGATCCTTACTTAGTCTCATGCACTTAGTAAAAGAATATTAAAACTTTCACTCAGTTCCAAGCACAACCGTAGATATTGGAAATCTTTTTGTCTATGAGTATCAAAGCATTAGGGAAAAAATTTTTGAGCATATTTTAAAAGAAAGCAATGGCATGCTATTTTCACCATGATTCTTACTTAGGCACATGCCATTAGTAACAGAGTATTAAAACTTTGACTTAGTTCCAAGCACAACTGTAGATATTGGAAATCTTTTTGTCTATGAATATCACTGCATTAGGGAAAACGTTTTTGAGTCTTTTAAAAGAAAGCAAGGCCAAGCGACTTAATCCATGATTCTTACTAAGGCTCATGCCCTTAGTAACAGTGTATTAAAACTTTGACTCAGTTCCAGGCACAACCGTAGATATTGGAAATCTTTTTGTCTATAAGTAACTATGCATTAGGGAAAACGTTTTTGAGTATTTTTTAAAAGAAAGCAAGGGCATACTATTTTCACCATGATTCTTACTTAGGCTCTTGCCTTTAGTAACACAGTATTAAAACTTTTACTCAGTTCAAAGCACAACTGTAGATATTGGAAATATTTTTGTCTAATAGTATAAATGGATTAGGGAAAAAGCTTTTGAGTATCTTTTAAAAGAAAGCAAGGGCATACTATTTTCACCATGATTCTTACTTAGGCTCTTGCCTTTAGTAACACAGTATTAAAACTTTTACTCAGTTCAAAGCACAACTGTAGATATTGGAAATCTTTTTGTCTAAGAGTCACAATGCATTAGGGAAAAAGATTTTGAGTATCTTTTAAAAGAAAGCAAGGGCATGCTATTTTCACCAAAATTCTTACTTGAACCTAAGCAGGAATCCCAAAGAACAGCATCACAGCTCCAGTAGTTTTGGAGAAAAATTCATTGCTTTGACATGAAAGTGTGTTTTCGCGTCTAAACAGTGAAAATAGACATTTTAGCATACGTTTGACTATATCTCTGGCTAGAAAGAAGATACATTCAAATTTTTTGTCCCATTCTGCTCTCTTTATGAACTAAGCAGGAATCTTAAGAACAGCATACAGCTCCATAGTTTAGGAGAGAAAATTCAATTGCTTGACATGAAAGTTGTTTCGGTCACAAAACAGTGAAAATAGACATTTTAGTATACTTTGACAAATCACTGGCTAAAAGAAATACATTCAAATTTTTCCCATTGCTCTCTATGAACCTAAGAGGAATCCCAAGAACAGCATACAGCTCCAGTAGATTTGAGAAAAAATCATTGCTTTGACATGAAAGTGTGTTTTTCGCGTCCAAAACAGTGAAAATAGACATTTAAGCATACTTCTTGACTATATCTCTGGATAGAAAGAAGATACATTCAAATTTTTGTCCCATTCTGCTCTCCTTATGAACCTATAGCAGAATTCCCAAAGAACAGCATCACAGCTCCAGTAGTTTTGGAGAAAAATTCATTGCTTTGACATGAAAGTGTGTTTTCGCGTCTAAACAGTGAAAATAGACATTTAAGCATACGTTTGACTTTATCTTGGCTAGAAAGAAGATACATTCAAATTTTTTGTCCCATTCTCTCTATGAACCTAAGCAGGAATCCCAAGAACAGCATCACAGTCCAATAGTTTTTGGAGACAAATTCATTCTTTGACATGAAAGTGTGATCTTCCGCGTTCTAAACAGTGAAAATAGATATTTTAGCATACGTTTGACTATATCTCTGGCCTAAAAGAAGATACATTCAAATTTTGTTGTCCCATTCTGCTCTCCTTATGAACCTAAGCAGGAATCCAAAGAACAGCATCAAGCTCCAGTAGTTTTGGAGAAAAAATTACATTGCTTTTGACATGAAGTGTGTTTTCGCGTCTAAAACAGTGAAAATAGACATTTTGCTACGTTTGACTATATCTTGGTAGAAGAAGATACATTCAAATTTTTTGTCCCATTCTGCTCTCCTATGAACTAAGCAGGAATCATTAAAAACAGCATACAGTCCGTAGTTTTGAAGAAAAATTAATTGCTTTGACATGAAAGTGTTTTTTCGCGTCTAAAATGAAATAGCATTTTAGCATACGTTTGACTATATCTCTGGCAGAAAGAAGTACATTCAAATTTTTGTCCCATTCTGTCTCTTCATGAACCTAAGCAGGAATCCAAAGAACAGCATCCAGCTCAGTAGTTTAGGAGAAAAATTCATTGCTTTGACATGAAAGTGTGTTTTTGCGCTAAACAATGAACAATAGACATTTAAGATACTGTTTGACTTTATCTCGGCTAAAAGAGATACATTCAAATTTTTTGTCCATTCTGCTCTTTATGAACCTAAGCAGGAATCCCAAAGAACGCATCACGCTCCATAGTTTGGAGAAAAATTCATTGCTTTGACATGAAAGTGTTTTCGCGTTAACTAATATAAAATTTACATTTAAGCATACTGTATTTGACTATATCTCTGGCTAAAAGCAAGATAATTCAAATTTTATGTCTTCAATGCTCTCTCCATTATGAACCTAAGCAGGAATCAAAGAACAGCATCACAGCTCCAGTAGTTTTGGAGAAAAATTCATTGCTTGACATGAAAGTGTGTTTTCGCGTCTAAACAGTGAAAATAGACATTTTAGCATACGTTTGACTATATCTCTGGCTAGAAAGAAGATACATTCAATTTTTTGTCCATTCTGCTCTCCTTATGAACCTAAGCAGGAATCTTAAAGAACAGCATCACAGCTCCAGTAGTTTAGGAGAAAAATTATTGCTTTGACATGAAAGTGGTTTTCGCGTCCAAACAGTGAAAATAGACATTTTAGCATACGTTTGACTATATCTCTGGCTAGAAAGAAGATACATTCAAATTTTTGTCCCATTCTGCTCTCTTATGAACCTAAGCAGGAATCCCAAAGAACAGCATCACAGCTCCAGTAGTTTGGAGAAAAATTCATTGCTTTGACATGAAAGTGTGTTTTCCGTACTAAACAGTGAAAATAGACATTTAGCATACGTTTGACTATATCTCTGGCTAGAAAGAAGATACATTCAAATTTTTTGTCCCATTCTGCTCTCTATGAACCTAAGCAGGAATCCCAAAGAACAGCATCACAGCTCCAGTAGTTTTGGAGAAAAATTCATTGCTTTGACATGAAAGTGTGTTTTCGCGTCTAAACAGTGAAAATAGACATTTAGCATACGTTTGACTATATCTCTGGCTAGAAAGAAGATACATTCAAATTTTTTGTCCCATTCTGCTCTCTTATGAACCTAAGCAGGAATCCCAAAGAACAGCATCACAGCTCCAGTAGTTTTGGAGAAAAATTCATTGCTTTGACATGAAAGTGTGTTTTCGCGTCAAACAGTGAAAATAGACATTTAGCATACGTTTGACTATATCTCTGGCTAGAAAGAAGATACATTCAAATTTTTTGTCCCATTCTGCTCTCTTATGAACCTAAGCAGGAATCCAAAGAACAGCATCACAGCTCCAGTAGTTTTGGAGAAAAATTCATTGCTTTGACATGAAAGTGTGTTTTCGCGTCTAAACAGTGAAAATAGACATTTTAGCATACGTTTGACTATATCTCTGGCTAGAAAGAAGATACATTCAAATTTTTTGTCCCATTCTGCTCTCTTATGAACCTAAGCAGGAATCCCAAAGAACAGCATCACAGCTCCAGTAGTTTTGGAGAAAAATTCATTGCTTTGACATGAAAGTGTGTTTTCGCGTCTAAACAGTGAAATAGACATTTAGCATACGTTTGACTATATCTCTGGCTAGAAAGAAGATACATTCAAATTTTTTGTCCCATTCTGCTCTCTTATGAACCTAAGCAGGAATCCAAAGAACAGCATCACAGCTCCAGTAGTTTGGAGAAAAATTCATTGCTTTGACATGAAAGTGTGTTTTCGCGTCTAAACAGTGAAAATAGACATTTAGCATACGTTTGACTATATCTCTGGCTAGAAAGAAGATACATTCAAATTTTTTGTCCCATTCTGCTCTCTTATGAACCTAAGCAGGAATCCAAAGAACAGCATCACAGCTCCAGTAGTTTTGGAGAAAAATTCATTGCTTTGACATGAAAGTGTGTTTTCGCGTCTAAACAGTGAAAATAGACATTTTAGCATACGTTTGACTATATCTCTGGCTAGAAAGAAGATACATTCAAATTTTTTGTCCCATTCTGCTCTCTTATGAACCTAAGCAGGAATCCAAAGAACAGCATCACAGCTCCAGTAGTTTTGGAGAAAAATTATTGCTTTGACATGAAAGTGTGTTTTCGCGTCTAAACAGTGAAAATAGACATTTAAGCATACGTTTGACTATATCTCTGGCTAGAAAGAAGATACATTCAAATTTTTTGTCCCATTCTGCTCTCTTATGAACCTAAGCAGGAATCCAAAGAACAGCATCACAGCTCCAGTAGTTTTGGAGAAAAATCATTGCTTTGACATGAAAGTGTGTTTTCGCGTCTAAACAGTGAAAATAGACATTTAGCATACGTTTGACTTATCTCTGGCTAGAAAGAGATACATTCAAATTTTTGTCCATTCTGCTCTCTTATGAACCTAAGCAGGAATCCCAAAGACAGCTCACAGCTCCAGTAGTTTTGGAGAAAAATTCATTGCTTTGACATGAAAGTGTGTTTTCCGTCTAAACAGTGAAATAGACATTTTAGCATACGTTTGACTATATCTCTGGCTAGAAAGAAGATACATTCAAATTTTTTGTCCCATTCTGCTCTCCTTATGAACCTAAGCAGGAATCCAAAGAACAGCATCACAGCTCCAGTAGTTTTGGAGAAAAATTCATTGCTTTGACATGAAAGTGTGTTTTCGCGTCTAAACGTGAAAAAAGACATTTTAGCATACGTTTGACTATATCTCTGGCTAGAAAGAAGATACATTCAAATTTTTTGTCCCATTCTGCTCTCTTATGAACCTAAGCAGAATCAAAGAACAGCATCACAGCTCCAGTATTTTGGAGAAAAATTATTGCTTTGACATGAAAGTGTGTTTTCGCGTCTAAACAGTGAAAATAGACATTTAAGCATACGTTTGACTAATCTCTGGCTAGAAAGAAGATACATTCAAATTTTTTGTCCATTCTGCTCTCTTATGAACTAAGCAGGAATCCAAAGACAGCACACAGCTCAGTAGTTTTGGAGAAAATTCATGCTTTGACATGAAAGTGTTTTTCGCGTCAAACATGAAATAGACATTTTAGCATACGTTGACTATATCTCTGGCTAGAAAGAAGAACATTCAAATTTTTTTCCCATTCTGTCTCTTAGAACCTAGCAGAATCCAAGAACCTCACAGCTCCAGAGTTGGAGAAAAATTCATTGCTTTGACATGAAAGTGTTTTCGCGTCTAAACAGTGAAAATAGACATTTTAGCATACGTTTGACTATATCTTGGCTAGAAAAAGATACATTCAAATTTTTGTCCCATTCTGCTTGTTTATGAACCTAAGCAGGAATCCCAAAGAACAGCATCACAGCTCCAGTAGTTTTGGAGAAAAATTCATTGCTTTGACATGAAAGTGTGTTATTCCGCGTCAAACAGTGAAAATAGACATTTTAAGCATACGTTTGACTATATCTCTGGCTAGAAAGAAGATACATTCAAATTTTTTGTCCCATTCTGCTCTCCTTATGAACCTAAGCAGGAATCAAAGAACAGCATCACAGCTCCAGTAGTTTTGGAGAAAAATTCATTGCTTTGACATGAAAGTGTGTTTTCGCGTCTAAACAGTGAAAATAGACATTTAAGCATACGTTTGACTATATCTCTGGCTAGAAAGAAGATACATTCAAATTTTTTGTCCCATTCTGCTCTCTTCTTTCAAAATGTTTTTATTAGGGTATAATATTATAAAAAAAAGGGGGGGGGAAGGAAGGGGAAGGGAAAGGTTACATAATATAAAAAGGAAGGACTGTGGGGGTGGGGGAGGGGGGGAGGGGGCACACAATATATACAAGAATACAAAGCAGTAAATAAAGTGTTGGTTTTTCAAGTTATATGTAACAAATAACATAAAACAAAAAGAGTTCTAAAGTAGTGGAAAGAAAAAAGTGGATTGTATAACAAGAAATTACATTCATCATATAATGCTATTAACAACAACTATTGAGAAATCGGGTAAGATTAGTCGTGCATAAAAAGAAAAATTTTGATGGGATTATAAATCCAGAACAAGAAATATACAGACTAAGATTGTGCTATTTCCGTATATGAAAACAGCAAATGAAAGATTACAATATGCTTAATTAACATAGGGGTGGTCTAGGATTTGAGCAGTGGGGCATAAGATTGAATCCACGGGTCCCATTGAAGGCAGAATTTGTTCCAAGTATTATTGCGAATTGCAAAGGAATTTTCGTGGGTGCAGTGGTCAGTAACTCTTCCTATCAGATTATCAATTGATGGTGGCTCAAGTTGTTTCCATTTAGCAGCTAGTAGACTCTTGGCAGTCAACACCACATGAGCTATTAGAAGTCTGGTATGAAAAGGGAAGACTTCTATGCCAAGAAGCAGAAGGGCCAGCTCCGGAGAAAGAGTAATGTGACATTTGCTGATGTTCCTAAGTAAGGTCTCAACTTCATCCCAAAACTGGCGAATTCTAGGACAAAACCAAAAGATGTGGGAAAGCGATCCGTAGTCTCCACATCCTCTCCAGCATAAAGGGGAGTGGTCTGGGAAGAAGCGATTTAATGCAACAGGGGTATAATACCACCTAGATAGCAATTTGTAGTGACTTTCGTGTAATGTAGCGCATTTGGAGCTGGAGTAGGTGGTTTTCAGTATTTTGGGTAGGGTTTCCAAGTTGATTTTAACATTAAGTTCCTGTTCCCATGCTTTTATAAAGGGAAGACCCGGGATTTCCAATTCCTCGTTGAAGATTTTGTAAAGGCGGTTAGTCGTCCAGATTGATTGTTTTTGAGGGAGTCTGATTAGTTCCGTTATAATCGATGAAAGTTTGAAGTCAGGTCGATGGGTCCGGATGTAATTGTCTAGGGATCTCCATTGTGTCCTGTCATCCCTGGTTAGGGGAAAGTTGTTTTGCATCTCATGGAAGGGTATGAGTGTGCCGTCTCTCATCAGATCTTGGGCATAGGTTTTAGCTTTAAGTTTCCAATTAGATAGGTCCAGGGAAGGAATGAGTATTTCCAGCGTTTCCAATGGTAAATTTTTAAGGACAATTTTGGCGGAGTATTTATCTGCTTTTACGGTGAATTGTTTCCAGGCTTGAATCGTTGCTCTAATTATTGGCTGAGATGGAATTTTCTTTTTGGGATCCAGGAGACATGCTATAAGGAAAGATTTTAGGTTATTCCCTGCAAAAGATCCTTCTATGGTGATCCAAGGCATTTCCGGAGAGTCAAGTAACCAGCTGTGAGATAGTTTGATTAAAGAGGCTAAGTAATAGTTGTATATATTAGGTACACCCAGTCCGGCTGAAAATTTGTGTCGCTGTAGGGCAAATGAGGCAACTCTCGGTTTTCTCCTGCGCCAAATGAAGGCCCGCAATTGAGACTGGATTTTTGTGAACCATTTCCTTGGAATGAACAGGGGCATAGATCGTATTGTAAACAGAATTTTGGGGAAAAGGAGCATTTTAAATGCCTCTATTTTGCTCAACCAAGTCAGTTCGATTTTGGAAAGACGTTGATATTCCTGAGATAGGGAGCTGTAGAGTGATGTTAAATTCAAATGCACCATTTCACTTGAGGGCTTAGTTAATTTGATACCCAGATATGTTATGTCTTTTTTCTTCCAAGAAAAATCAAATTCTTCCTCCAGATATTGTAGGAGAGTAATATCAATGTTGAAGTCCAAAACCTGCGATTTAGTTTTATTAATTTTGTATAAAGAGACTCGCGAGAATTTTTGGAGCTCCAAGTCGAGGTGTCTCAGGGATTTCAACGGGTTAGTGATTGATAGCAAGATGTCGTCAGCAAAAAGTGAGATTTTATGTTGAGTTTGACTGATTTGAATCCCTTTGATGTTAGAGTTTTGTCTTATATTGGAGGCTAAAGGTTCGATATATAATGCGAAAAGAAGTGGCGATAGGGGGCAGCCTTGTCGTGTCCCATTTGAAAGTGGAAATTTAGGGGACAAAGTGGTGTTAGAGGATACTCTGGCAGTAGGGGCTTTATACAAAGATTGGATTGTACGGAGAATATTACCCTTGAGTCCGAATTTTTCTAAGGTTGAAAATAAAAACTGCCAGTGAACCCTATCAAATGCCTTCTCGGCATCAAGTGCCAGGAAGGCGGCTGGTTGGTTAGTCGTTTCAATAGTGGAGATTAAGTCCAGTGCCCGTCTAGTGGCATCAACGGTGGTACGTCCGGGTATAAAACCTGATTGATCTGGGTGAATTAATTTGCCTACATAATTTTTTAAACGATTTGCAGCGAGTTTAGCAAGAATTTTGGTGTCGGTGTTTAATAGTGATATTGGTCTATAATTCTTGACATCAGATGGATCGCCTTTACCTTTAGGGATCACTGTTATTGTCGCCTCAAGCATGTCAGCTGGTAAGTATCCCTGTGTAGCCGTATGGTTTGCTAGCTTTGTGAGGTAAGGGGTCAGGATTTGACTGAATTCTTTGAATAGTTCGTTTTGGAAACCATCTGGTCCAGGGGCTTTTCCATTTCTCGATTTTTTTATGACTTCAGCTACTTCAGGGGTAGTATAAGGGGAATTTAGTTCTAATAGGTCAGTGTCAGTAAGTGCAGGGAGTTCTAAGTTGTTTAGATATGTATGTATTTCAGCCATTTCCGGGGATTGATTCGAGGAGTGCTCTTTTAGATTGTACAAGGAGGAATAATACATAGCAAATTCCTTTGCAATGTCTCCAGGATGGTAATGTAGTGTACTATGTTGGTCTTTTATTTCCTTGATTCTCGCCTTGGTTTTCTGGAGTTTAATTTTTTGGGCCAATAATTTAGATGGTCTATCGTCTGAATGGTAGTGATGCATTTTAAGCGTCTGGGAAAGTTTGTCATAATCAGAAGTAAGGAGCGTTTTAATGTTTAGGCGGAGTTGAAAAATTTCCTTCAGAATTTGGGGATTCAGAGATTTTTGATGTGTCGCCTCGAGTTCGTGAATTTTGGCCACCATATTTTTCAGTTTTTCCTTGTTTTTCCTATTTAATTGAGCATTTAGTTGAATCATTTTCCCTCGAAGCACTGCTTTGAAAGCTGACCATAGAGTTATTATTGATGTTTCTTCCAACTCGTTTTCCCTGAAATAGTTGATGATGGTTTCTTCTATTTCCTTTTTAAATGTTGGGTGGGAGTATAGTAGGCTATTATTTCTCCATTGTTTGGGAGATAAGGATTTTGGACCTATCTTGATTTCAAAAGTTGTGGGGGCGTGATCGGACCAGGTTATGGACCCGATCTCTGATTTGATGAATTTTGGTAGGGTAAATACTCCAGCCAGGACTAAGTCGATTCTGGAATAAGAGTTGTGCCTCTGTGAATAGTGGGAGTATTCGATGGAGGTGGAATTTAAACATCTGAATGTATCGTATAAGTCAAATTTATGGAGCCATGGGTCCAGGGATTGATTGTTGTTATTCCTAATTTTGTTAGATGAGTCAATTGTACTATTGGGGACAGTGTTGAAGTCTCCAAAAATAATGAGGTCACCCTGTTTTTTGTCGTTAATTAACCTCATGACTTTACTTAAAAAGGTTTTTTGAGCTTTATTGGGGGCGTAGACACAAATTAAGGTAAAAATGTGGGAATTGAGTTTACAGATGAGGATCAAATATCTCCCCTCCGGATCTGCAATGGATTCTATTAAATCGAAGGACACATTGTTCTTGATCATAATGGCTACACCAGCCTTTTTTCTCGGGTTGTTGGCACAAAAGATATTTTGGAAATCTTTGTTGGTCAATCTCTGTGGTTGTTGTGACGATAGTTTGGTTTCCTGGAGTCCTATTATGTCCGCTTTAGAATCTTTAATCGTTTTCCATAAGAAAAAGCGTCTTTTAGGGGAATTAAGTCCGTTGATATTTTGGGAATAGAAGCAGAGAGACATGGTAAGATAATAATTTAAGATGTTATTTACTTGGAATGAAAGCTGATTTAACTGATGGAATCTTTTTCTTGTTTGGAAAAACCTATGTTATAAAATAGAGTAAGCTTTATTTTTCTAAATTGTTTATGAAGATTAAAAACCTAACTCAATTACTCAACGGAGGGGATCCAGTGATCACGTTGAAGAAACCTCCTTTTTTGGCTAGTGTTTTTGGCAGTACACCTCAGCCAATATTAGTTGGAAAGTAGATCTAATTTATGAAATAATAATACCCAGATCTTTAAGGGTTTTAAGACCTTTCTCTACTTCTGAGATTGCAAGAAATCTTCCTTGGTGTTGAATTAGAATTCTTGTTGGGTTAAAGCCCCATTTGTACGGAATGGAGCTCTTCTGTAGTGGGCTGATGATGGGTGATAATTCCCTTCTCTGTTGCATCGTAGATTTGGATATGTCAGCATAAATTCTGACATGTTGGTATGGAGCTGGAAGGGACTTATTTATTTTTAAGTAGTCGACTAACTGTTCCTTCAATTGTAGAAATTGGAACTTGATTAGTACATCTCTTGGGGTATCTGGGGGTAGGGAGTTTGGTTTTCTTAGACGGCGGATTGATACAATATTAAGGTTGGGGTCTGATATCGAGGGAATCGTTCGTCTTATTAGATCTGCTGCGTATTGCTTTAATTGGTTGGACTGGATGGATTCCTCGATGCCTCGCAGTTTTAGATTTTGTTTTCTGTCCTTGTCATCCAGGTCCGAGATTTTATTCTGCAACATATTGTAATTTTCCTTGAGGAGTCTGTGGTCATTAACCAGTTCCTCATGTTTGGACATCAAAGATGAAATATCTGTTTTGTTTTTGTCTGCTTTAAGTGTTATGTTATCCACAGAGATTTGCATAAGTCCAAATTGTGATTCCAATTTTTCCTCAAAAGCTTTGTTCTTTTTGTCAAGAGCGAAAAAGATATCTTTAAAAAATTTTTTATCAATTGGGCCAGTCCAGTTTATTCCCTCAAAGGTGTCAGTGTCATGTGGTGGTGTAGAATCTTTCCTGGGTTTTTGTTTGAGTGGGCTAGCATTAGGAGTCTCATTTGAATCAGAATCAGAGGAGTTTGGCATTATCAATGACTGGGAAGGGCCTGTCTTTTTCTTGGTTGCAAAGTCTTTTCTTTTGTGGGAGGAGACTTGAGGATTAGCATGGGTACATTCATCTGTGATCATGTGGGAGTCTGAACCTCGGTCGCTGCTAGTATCCCTAGGGGATCTGGAGCGGTGTTTATATTCAGCATGTGCGATCTTGATATCTGACCTGGGTGGTTTTGGTTTTTCCTTAGATTGTTTCGCTGTAGCCATATTGGGTTAACTATTGATCAGGTTTATAAGGTATAAGTGAAGAGTCTAGTTGGTGTATCAAGAATATTACTGTTGGTATTGATAATGGAAACTTAGATTGTTTGGATCTTAAAATTTCAGGGAAATCGAAGAGGATGTGGTGATGATTGTCAATAGCCCACGTCCAGAGAGGAATAACTAGTCCTAGTGGGGTCAGGTGTTGTTTTAGTTTGAAAACTAGTTAAATCTGGTATAAGAATCACGGAAGACACCGCACCAAATGTACCAAGGTGTTAATGAGTACTATTCTCCTTCTGTTTTATGGAGATTTACCCAAATGTGTTAAATATTCTGGTAATAAATTGTCCCCTAATTGAGATGTCCCGTGAATCAATCAATAATTATACCCCTTATAGAAGCTTTCCAATTATGATGAGGCTATATTATGGTGGGTAGTGACCATATATGTTTCTCGTCTGGAGTTAACCGTTAAGTATTGTGAGTACAAAGAATCTTGTAATAAACAGCTTAAATAAAAGAAATAAATGCAGCAAATTACAGGAGATATCAATGACAATAATTGTAAGTTGAGGATGTGAGGTAAAGAGAGAAACAAGTATTAGAGCAAAGAAGGAAGAGATGATAATCAAAAATTATGAAGAGTTGTCAGGGGGGTATGCTTTAAGTAGGAAAAGGAGTAGGGTGAAGAAAAGTCAAAAATGATCCAGTAGTTGTGGTTAAGGAAGAAGAATTTGAAGAAAAGAAAGTCTAAGATTAGTACAAGGGGTTAATTTTGAGCTAAAAGGAAGAAGAAAGGGATGTTAATAAGTATTTAGGTAGGTAATAGGTGTTTTAGGAGAGAAGTAAAGTGAAGGGAGAAGATTAGAAGATATATAAAGGGATTTATGTGAGGATAAAAGGGGTAGTAGGATTGAGATTGAAGTTATAGAGAAGTAAAGAAATCGATTAGAACAGAGGAGGTCCAATAAGATAGTTACCAGTCTTCAAACGTAAAAATCCCAGCAATTTAGGAAATGCTTTATGTAATGCTGTCCCAGAGATCAGTCTTCAAACGGTAAGAAAAAAACCCAGAGATTGAGAAGATGCTTATGCAATACAGACCCAGAAACCCAAATGGAGCAGGACAGGTTGGGTAAGTTTCTGTTGATTGAAGGTCAAGGGTGAGATTGAAACGACCTGGAAACGGTTAATAGTCATCAATCCAAGCAGGTCCAATTTGTTCCTTGATGTTAGCTGAAAATCTTGATGAGGTCCAGAGCAGTCCTTGTTGTTAAAAGATTAGATGTAAAATCAGAGCAACCAGGAGACAGTCAATAGTTACTGGTCCAAGCAGAATCGTTTTATTCTGAGGTGTGATGAAAAGTCTTGACAGGATCCCAATGCAGATAATGATCAATAAAGAGAGATTCAAACAAGTTCAGAGCGATCCTGTTGGTGTGGTCTCATTAAGAACTTAAATAGATTAAGTCTAGAGAACAATAGACCCAGTGTTGAAGGAGTTAACACTTCTAGAGATTAGTTTGATAAAGTCGCCAGCTAATGAGGAGTTAAGCCGGTTAGAAGAATAGTAATCGTTGTTATGACAGACTGCAAGTCTCCAGCCGAATCGCAGTAGTGTCGGGGGATAATGTGCGAGTATAAACAGTTGCTATGGCAACGGTGAAGAGCAGAGCCAGGAGCAGAAGCAGAGCAGCAGTTCCACTAGTCCGGGGAAGGCAGGCACAGTCCTTACTGAGCAGAGCTCGATGTAGTCACTCGTTGCTTCAGAATCTTTCAGTATAGTGGAATGTCAGAAGAGTGTTAGCGCCATCTGCTGCCAGCTGTTGTTTTGACAACAAATGATTATGTAACGTGGCTGTGAAAAGGGCGGGAAACTGCTGCGTCAGTCCCCGGGGGGTCCTGGAAGTCCGGAGTGGAGCCGAGAGTTTCAACACAGGTTCAGGGAGATTCCTACCTGAATCGGAAGTCAGTAGATCGGGTCCCGGTTCCCCCAGGGCAAGGCGGCGACGGGAACCTCAGTATATACTCGCAGTTGTCCCGAAAACACAGAGAGAAACCAAGGGAGCTGGCACCTTTTCTGAAGGCTCACTTACTCATAGTGAGAGAAGAAGTTGTAGTCCCAGGCTTGATCATCCAAGTGCTTCTATGCATAGAAGAGACTGCTATGTATTGGAGTCTGCCCCTAGTGGCCATTGCTATAGTAACTCGCGGGTCTACAATAGAGCCGCGATTTTGGCGGGAAAAGCGGGGAAGTCCCGAAAAAAGGCGGGAAAAAGCCGCGATTTTGGCGGGAAAGCGGGAAGTCCCGAAAAAGGGCGGGAAAGGTCCCGGAGCTGGTTTTTAGTGTCCTCAGAGCCGCAGCCGCGGCGGGAAGGCGGGAAACCCCCTAAAAAGGCGGGAAAAAGCCGCGGTTTTGGCGGGAAAGCGCGAAAGTCCCGAAAAAAGGCGGGAAAAGTCCAAAAGCTGGTTTAAGGGACCTCTGACCACTCGGAACCGGGAAGAAGCCCAAAATAGTTGAGTTAGAGTCCCAAGGAGATGTCCAGTGCCTAATTAAGCCAAGTAGATGGGGGAGAAGATGAAGATTCAAAAAGATCTTCTATTGTGGTAATCCAAAGAGGGAAAAAAAATCCAGAAGTGAGAAGTCCAGTAGGTCCAGATGGTTCTTGGAGCTGGTTCAGGCAGATCTTGGTTGGTTTGGTAGGATTTCTCCCCTAGGGAAGAGATCCAGTTGCTTTTTTCTGGCTGAGGAGCAGGAGCTCGAGCTAAACACGTCTGCTCTCCATGAGCTCCAAAGCCACGCCTCCCATTCTGCTCTCTTCATGAACCTAAGCAGGAATCCCAAAGAACAGCATCACAGCTCCAGTAGTTTTGGAGAAAAATTCATTGCTTTGACATGAAAGTGTGTTTTCGCGTCTAAACAGTGAAAATAGACATTTTAGCATACGTTTGACTATATCTCTGGCTAGAAAGAAGATACATTCAAATTTTTTGTCCCATTCTGCTCTCCTTATGAACCTAAGCAGGAATCTTAAAGAACAGCATCACAGCTCCAGTAGTTTTGGAGAACAATTAATTGCTTTGACATGAAAGTGTGTTTTCGCGTCTAAACAGTGAAAATAGACATTTTAGCATACGTTTGACTATATCTCTGGCTAGAAAGAAGATACATTCAAATTTTTTGTCCCATTCTGCTCTCCTTATGAACCTAAGCAGGAATCCCAAAGAACAGCATCACAGCTCCAGTAGTTTTGGAGAAAAATTCATTGCTTTGACATGAAAGTGTGTTTTCCCGTCTAAACAGTGAAAATAGACATTTTAGCATACGTTTGACTATATCTCTGGCTAGAAAGAAGATACATTCAAATTTTTTGTCCCATTCTGCTCTCCTTATGAACCTAAGCAGGAATCCCAAAGAACAGCATCACAGCTCCAGTAGTTTTGGAGAAAAATTCATTGCTTTGACATGAAAGTGTGTTTTCGCGTCTAAACAGTGAAAATAGACATTTTAGCATACGTTTGACTATATCTCTGGCTAGAAAGAAGATACATTCAAATTTTTTGTCCCATTCTGCTCTGTTTATGAACCTAAGCAGGAATCCCAAAGAACAGCATCACAGCTCCAGTAGTTTTGGAGAAAAAATCATTGCTTTGACATGAAAGTGTGTTTTCGCGTCCAAACAGTGAAAATAGACATTTAAGCATACGTTTGACTATATCTCTGGCTAGAAAGAAGATACATTCAAATTTTTTGTCCCATTCTGCTCTCCTTATGAACCTAAGCAGGAATCTTAAAGAACAGCATCACAGCTCCAGTAGTTTTGGAGAACAATTAAGGGGGCGTGGCTATGGATCTCAGCCTGAGCAGACGTGTTTAGCTCGAGCTCCCGCACCTCAGCCTGAAGACACCAACTGGACTTTTTCCCTTGGGGAAAAGTCCAATCAAACCAACTTGGATCTATTTGTTCTACCATCCGGATCCATCTGGACTTGTTGGACCTCTTCCTCTTGGACTTTTGCACCCTTTTTTGCCTTCCTAGACCACTCCACTAGAGGATCTCCTGGAAACTCTGCTTTCTCTTCTCAATCCTGGATTTAACTAAGATCTGGCTGGCTCTCTGGATTTCTGCATTCAATTTCTGGAGTTTTTCTCCGGTTCCGAGAGGCTATTGAGCTTTGGAACCGGCTCCAGACTTTTTCCCGCCTTTTTCGGGATCTCCCCGCTCTTCCCGCCTGCCGCGGCTGAGCGGAGGACTTGGGACCCGACATAACATCTGCTGCCACCACCTGACTCCAAGCTACATCCGAGCCTACTACAACAGAGGATATACTCCAAAAATACAAGGCTTGTCAAGGAGACTTTCTCTACATCTTGGATTCCCCTTCCATCTCTTTTTTCTGGCATCTGGTTTGGGGTCCATCTGTGACTTTTCCTCTGACTTAAACCACATCATTGGCATCAAAAGATTAAGAAAATCAATCTCTGGAAGAGGTGAGAGGCTTTCCGCTGTTTTTGCTGACTTCCCGGCACTTTTTTGGGCACTTAAGACCCGCTGAATGTCTCTGTATAATTTCCCGCTCTTTTTTCCCGCCATTTTCCTCCCGCCGCTGCTCTAATTGCCTTATGTAACTTGTTGTTGCCATACCGACTGCCGGCGGTAGAGGGCGCACCTCTAACTGCCTTATGTAACTTGTTGTTGCCATACCGACTGCCGGAGGTAGAGGGCGCACCTCTTCCCGCTTTTTTTTTTCCTGCCTTCCTCCTGATTGCTTCATACAAACTACCGGCGGTCATAGTCACTGCTGACAGCAAAGGGCGCTGCAACTCCTATCAAAACTCATTACAGGACCTCCGTATTGCACACTTGGATTGTGAGGCTTCTGATCACTGGATGATCCATTCTTCTTGTTTGAAGCTGAGTATATTCCTACTGGTTCTGGTCATCTACTGTTTGTTTAGCTAATTCAATTAGACGTTAAAGCTATTACTGCTATTTGATACAACTGCTCTAATTACTGGCGACTCTATTTAAATGGACTGCTGAGAAGTTAACCCATTTAACACTTGCTACACACACCTTTCGTCTAATTGAATTAACATCCTAATGAGACTACAGCAACAAGATCACTTGATTCTGGCTTGAATCTTTTTCTATTGCATGTCAATTAAGTTGTGATCGTCTCAAGACCTTCTTCACACCTGGAGATTACAACTAATCTGCCTGGACTGATACTAGCTATTGTCTTCTAATCTCCTCCGGATCTTTAATCAACAAGAACCAAGTTGCAAAGACTATTGTCTGTGATATTCTTTCATCTCTGCTGACGACTCGCAGACTGCTACAACAACTCCTACTGTTTGTTTAGCTAATTCAATTGGACGTTAAAGCTATTACTGCTATTTGATACAACTGCTCTAATTACTGGCGACTCTATTTAAATGGACTGCTGAGAAGTTAACCCATTTAACACTTGCTACACATGCCTTTCGTCTAATTGAATTAACATCCTAATGAGACTACAGCAACAAGATCGCTTGATTCTGGCTTGAATCTTTTTCTATTGCATGTCAATTAAGTTGTGATCGTCTCAAGACCTTCTTCACACCTGGAGATTACAACTAATCTGCCTGGACTGATACTAGCTATTGTCTTCTAATCTCCACCGGATCTTTAATCAACAAGAACCAACTTGCAAAGACAATTGTCTGTGATATTCTTTCATCTCTGCTGACGACTCGTAGACTGCTACAACAACTCCTACTGTTTGTTTAGCTAATTCAATTAGACGTTAAAGCTATTACTGCTATTTGATACAACTGCTCTAATTACTGGCGACTCTATTTAAATGGACTGCTGAGAAGTTAACCCATTTAACACTTGCTACACATACCTTTCGTCTGATTGAATTAACATCCTAATGAGACTACAGCAACAAGATCACTTGATTCTGGCTGTGATTCTTCCATTGCTGCTTAGCCTTCACCTGTCACCCGCTCGGCTCCCCTATCTCTGGAGAGATTCTGCTGAGGACTCGCTACTCCTAGAGGCACCCGACTTGCTACCTTTTTCTTCATTTAGCTTCAGCTAAAACTTTCTACATCACCGTGGCAACGGCTTCGACTCGCAGGACATCTTCTGCCATCTCTGCAGACTCGCTCCGATCCTGCTGGCGACTCGACACCTAGGCAACCTCTTCTACTCGCACGGTTCTTCCGACATTGTACTGATCTGGACGGAAACTCGGAGATTGCTTTCTACTACACGCTTTCCCTCAATTTTACCATCTGCTGGTCCCCGGACCAGACTAAACAGACTAAACTCGCATACCTGCTGACATACTAAATTCTTCAACTTTGACTCTACTATTGGACATTTATGTCCCTTATTGACCGGATCCTATTATCGGCTTATTGGAACCTTTAATACGACTTCAGACCTTCAATCAACCGAGACCTTCAATCAACCAAGACTTTCTGCTTTTTGGATTATCGGATCTTTTGACTCCAGTTCAACATTCTTTTCAGTAATCCGCCTTGCCCTATTGCGGCTTGTTATAGGACTTCTGATCTTCTATCAACCAAGACCTTCAATCAACCTAGACCTTCAATCAACCAGGTTCTTCTTCGTTTTTTTTTTGAACTATCGGATCCTTGGACTCCATTTCAACATTTTCTTTGATAATTTACCTGTGGATTACTTCGACTTGGTATAGGTAAAACCTACTATTGTTGTTCTATATACTTATCTCTGCTCACAACTCACTCTAACCCTGACTTTAACTCCCACATTTCTACATCCCCTCAATCTTTACCCGCTATATTCTCTCTTTCTTTCTTTTTGACCCTATTTCTTTTACAAACCCAGTGCTTTCTAATTTAGACGTATATAACTAATCCACTCATATAACCTTCTTCTACATATCATACCTTACCATACCCTATAATTTACCCACTCTTAGGGGGTTATCACTAATTAGAAATAAAAACTCTCTAGTTAAACCTACCCCTATTTAGGAATATATCCAAACTCTGAAGCTCCTATAACCTACTCGTTCATCTTACAATCCTAACTCCCCCTGCTTTAGAGCTCTCCTTCAGATTACTCCTTAATCTTAAATCTCTCGACTCCCACAGGAACCTTCCTTTCTTAAGGATCACAGTATCCTCCCAACCAAAACTCTGACATTATCCTTCCTGGATTCTCTTAAATCCCTCGCATTATTATATCACTCTCCCGCAACAAAGGCCTTACTTCGGCTCCATATTTTGTTACGGACTGATATCCGTCAAATATTCTTATCTTGATACACCCACTTCGGACTATTATTAAACCTTTTAACAACTATCACAACAACCCAGGATGTCCAATCCTAAACCACCTAGACCGGACATTAAGTCCGCACATGCCCAATCCAAACATCGCTCCAACTCACCCAGAAACGCTGGTGGGGATCAAGATTACTCTTCCCAAATGGATATGGAAGAGGGAACTCTCCCCAACCCCCAGGCTTCTTCTTCCAAAAAAAGGAAGGACCTGGATACAAAAAAGAAATCAACCCATCCTCAAACTCAAAATTACTCTGACTCTTCTGAATCTGATACTTCCCCAAATGCTAGCCCCCTCAAACAAAAACCTAGGACAGAGCCTACCCCCATACAGGATTCGGACACTTTCGAGGGGATAGACTGGACGGGCCCAATTAACAAAGATTTCTTTAAAGATATCTTCTTTGCCATAGACAGAAAAAACAGATCATTCGAACAAAAACTGGATTCCAAATTTGACCTTATGCAACTGAATGTTGATAAGGTAACTCATAAAGTAGAAAAAAATGAGTCAAATATTACGGATTTAGTCTCCAAATACGAGACCCTAGCTAAGAACCACACTTCACTAGAGGATAAATGCAGAAGTCTCCAAAACAAACTCACTGAATTAGATGACAAAGATAGACGACTCAATTTAAAATTCCGGGGCATTGAAGAATCAATCTCTCTTAACCAGCTAAAACACCATATTAAACTTATTCTGAAACAATCATTCCCCTTAATACCAGAGCTTGAACTTTACATAGACTCCATCTACCGTCTCAGGAAACCAAGATCACTAGGCATGGAGATCCCTAGAGACGTGATGGTAAAATTCCATTACCTACATATTAGAGACCAAGTAGTGGAATTTATAAAGGAGAAAAAACATTTTCCGTCTCCATACCAACATATAAGAGTATATGCAGATATCTCTAAAACAACCATGTCACAAAGGAAGGAACTTTTACCACTTACTAAGCACCTACAAGAAAAATCAATTCCTTACAAATGGGGTTTTAACCCCACAAAAGTCCTACTTCACTATAAGGGAAAATTTCATGCCCTACCCGAAGTCTCAAGAGGTCTAGATATACTCAAAGACTTGGGTATCATTATCTCTTAAAAAGATCCATATCCAACTACCATGGCTGGGGCGTAAGCCAATAATACTAGCCACAGAAGGAGGAACTCTAACGTGATCTTCTGATCCCCTCCACTGATTTTTTGAGTGACATCTAAAATATTTAATTACTCCCACACTCTACTCTCACTATAAGAAATACTTTCATTCTACTGCAGAACTTAGATTAACTGTCTCCACATTAGTCGTTTTAGAGCTTGTAAAACCACCTCTTTACAAACAAACATGTCTTTACGCTTTTTATCACAAAATTGTAATGGACTAAATTCCCCACATCGCAGATTTTTTCTATGGAAAACAATAAAAGAAATTAAACCCGACATCATAGGCCTCCAGGAAACCAAATTCTCCTCGCTCCAACCTCATACACTCAACTATAAAAATTATCATAATGTTTTCTATGCTAGTAACCAAAAGAAAAAAGCTGGAGTGGCTATCATGATTAGTGACAACGTTACTTTTGAACAAATTGACAAATTGGAAGACCCTGAGGGGAGATACTTAGTACTTACCTGCAAATTGAATAATCACCTCTTTACCCTCATCTGTATATACGCCCCCAATAAAGCGCAGAAAACATACCTAAACAAGATCATGAGGTTAATTAAAGATAAAGCACAGGGAGACCTTATTTTATTTGGTGATTTTAACACGGTTCCTAACAGCTTAACCGACTCTTCAAATAAAGAAAGGAACAAAAATAATGAGTCACTAGACCCCTGGTTACACAGAAACGACCTCTATGACGCTTTTCGCTGTCTAAATTCCTCCTCCATTGAATATTCCTACTACTCTAAGATACACAACTCTTATTCTAGGATCGACCTGGTCTTGGCGGGCATTTTCTCCCTTCCAAAAATCACTAAGGTTGAGATAGGAACCAGAACCTGGTCAGACCATGCTCCCATATCATTCGATTTTCGGATTGGCCCTAAAGCATCATCACCTAAACTCTGGAGGAATAACAGTTTTTTATACTCCCACCCAAACTATAAAAAACAAATTGAAGAAACCATTATCAATTACTTCCAAGAAAATGACTTGCAAGGAACTTCAACTGAAGTTCTCTGGTCAGCATTTAAGGCTGTTGTTAGAGGCAAATTGATTCAACTAAATGCCCAATTGAATAAAAATAACCAACTAAGACTCAAGAATACCTTATCTCAAATCCGAGACCTAGAACTCTCACACCAAACATCTAAAAATCCCCAAACTCTGGAAGAGATCTTTAAATTACGTCTAGAGTTAAAATCAATTCTCACCTCAGAATACGATAAAATAAATCAAAAACTCAAAACATCACACTATCACTCAGACGATAGATCCTCTAAACTTCTGGCTCAAAGAGTTAAACTCCAAAAAACATCTGCAAGGATAAAGGTAATCAAGGATAAACACAACAAAGCTCATCACCACCCAGCTGATATCGCTTTAGAATTTGCATCTTTTTACTCCTCCCTATACAACTTGAAAGACCACTCCTCTTCTCACACCCCAAATGAGGAAGAAATACATCTCTATTTAAATGGTCTAGACTTACCTTCATTAACTCCTGCTGAACTAGCCGACCTAAACTCTCCTTACACTATCTCTGAGGTCTCTGAGGTCATAGATAAGTCCAAACTCGGGAAAGCTCCCGGCCCTGATGGCTTCCAAACCGAGATATACAAAGAATTTAAACAGATTCTGGCCCCATATCTTACCAAATTGGCCAATCACGTCGCCTCTCAAGGTTTTCTCCCAGAAGATATGTTGGAAGC
>JARQOC010002158.1:0-29127 GCA_033576535.1 Allobates femoralis
TATATATAATATAGAGGCTGCGGGCTGTGTATATATAATATAGAGGCTGCGGGCTGTGTATATATAATATAGAGGCTGCGGGCTGTGTATATATAATATAGAGGCTGCGGGCTGTGTATATATAATATAGAGGCTGCGGGCTGTGTATATATAATATAGAGGCTGTGTATATATAATATAGAGGTTGCGGGTTGTGTATATATAATATAGAGGCTGCGGGCTGTGTATATATAATATAGAGGCTGCGGGCTGTGTATATATAATATAGAGGCTGTGGGCTGTGTATATATAATATAGAGGCTGCGGGCTGTGTATCTATAATATAGAGGCTGCGGGCTGTGTATCTATAATATAGAGGCTGCGGCCTGTGTATATATAATATAGAGGCTGCGGCCTGTGTATGTATAATATAGAGGCTGCGGGCTGTGTATGTATAATATAGAGGCTGCGGCCTGTGTATGTATAATATAGAGGCTGCGGGCTGTGTATATATAATATAGAGGCTGCGGGCTGTGTGTGTATAATATAGAGGCTGCGGCCTGTGTGTATATAATATAGAGGCTGCGGCCTGTGTGTATATAATATAGAGGCTGCGGGCTGTGTATATATAATATAGAGGCTGCGGGCTGTGTATATATAATATAGAGGCTGCGGGCTGTGTATATATAATATAGAGGCTGCGGGCTGTGTATATATAATATAGAGGCTGCGGGCTGTGTATATATAATATAGAGGCTGCGGGCTGTGTATATATAATATAGAGGCTGCGGGCTGTGTATATATAATATAGAGGCTGCGGGCTGTGTATATATAATATAGAGGCTGTGGACTGTGTATATATAATATAGAGGCTGCGGGCTGTGTATATATAATATAGAGGCTGTGGACTGTGTATATATAATATAGAGGCTGCGGGCTGTGTACATATAATATAGAGGCTGTGTATATATAATATAGAGGCTGCGGACTGTGTACATATAATATAGAGTCTGATGGGCCCCGGTGCAAAATTTAGACTGGGCCCCCCCCCCCACCCCACATTAGTCAGATATATGAGCCCCGTGTAACGTTGTAAATCCCATAAAGACTTACAGTTGTGGCCAAAAGTATTGACACCCCTGCAATTCTGTCAGATAATACTCAGTTTCTTCCTGAAAATGATTGCAATCACAAATTCTTTGGTATTATTATCTTCATTTAATTTGTCTTCAATGAAAAAACACAAAAGAGAATGAAGCAAAAAGCAAAACATTGATCATTTCACACAAAACTCCAAAAATGGGCCAGACAAAAGTATTGGCACCCTCAGCCTAATACTTGGTTGCACAACCTTTAGCCAAAATAACTGCGATCAACCGCTTCCGGTAACCATCAATGAGTTTCTTACAATGCTCTGCTGCAATTTTAGATCATTCTTCTTTGGCAAACTGCTCCAGGTCCCTGATATTTGAAGGGTGCTTTCTCCAAACTGCCATTTTTTGATCTCTCCACAGGTGATCTATGGCAGTGTTTCCCAACTCCAGTCCTCAAGGCACACCAACAGGTCATGTTTTCAGGATTTCCTTAGGATTGCACAGGTGTAAGTCTAATCACTTGCACAGGGGATAATTCCATCATCTGTCTAATGATAAGGAAATCCTGAAAACATGACCTGTTGGTGTGCCTTGAGGACTGGAGTTGGGAAACACTGATCTATGGGATTCAGGTCTGGACTCATTGCTGGCCACCTTAGAAGTCTCCAGTGCTTTCTCTCAAACCATTTTCTAGTGCTTTTGAAGTGTGTTTTGGGTCATTGTCCTGCTGGAAGACCCATGACCTCTGAGGGAGACCCAGCTTTCTCACACTGGGCCCTACATTATGCTGCAAAATTTGTTGGTAGTCTTCAGACTTCATAATGCCATGCACACGGTCAAGCAGTCCAGTGCCAGAGGCAGCAAAGCAACCCCAAAACATCAGGAAACCTCCGCCTTGTTTGACTGTAGGGACTGTGTTCTTTTCTTTGAATGCCTCTTTTTTTCTCCTGTAAACTCTATGTTGATACCTTTGCCCAAAAAGCTCTACTTTTGTGTCATCTGACCAGAGAACATTCTTCCAAAACGTTTTAGGCTTTCTCAGGTAAGTTTTGGCAAACTCCAGCCTGGCTTTTTTATGTCTCGGGGTAAGAAGTGGGGTCTTCCTGGGTCTCCTACCATACAGTCCCTTTTCATACAGACGCCGACGGTTAGTACGGGTTGACACTGTTGTACCCTCGGACTGCAGAACAGCTTGAACTTGTTTGGATGTTAGTCGAGGTTCTTTATCCACCATCCGCACAATCTTGCGTTGAAATCTCTCGTCAATTTTTCTTTTCCATCCACATCTAGGGAGGTTAGCCTCAGTGCCATGGGCTTTAAACATCTTGATGACAATGCGCACGGTAGACACAGGAACATTCAGGTCTTTGGAGATGGACTTGTAGCCTTGAGATTGCTCATGCGTCCTCACAATTTGGTTTCTCAAGTCCTCAGATAGTTCTTTGGTCTTCTTTCTTTTCTCCATGCTCAATGTGGTACACACAAGGACACAGGACAGAGGTTGAGTCAACTTTAATCCATGTCAACTGGCTGCAAGTGTGATTTAGTTATTGCCAACACCTGTTAGGTGCCACAGGTAAGTTACAGGTGCTGTTAATTACACAAATTAGAGAAGCATCACATGATTTTTCTAACAGTGCCAATACTTTTGTCCACCCCCTTTTTCTGATCATCATAATGGGAGACCCAGACAATGGGGTTTAGGGCACTGCCCTCCGGAGGCCACACTAGGTACTACAAGAACTGTAGACACCGCCCCCTCCGCTTATAAACCCCTACCGCAGGGAACATCCTCAGTTTTAGACTTAGTGTGCTCGGAGGTACCACACGCTTTGCTTGCACTTCATTGCATTCTCACAGCTTTCGTGATGGCGTATGAAGACAAGGTAAAAGAAGGTCCCAGTCAGGGACCTCCGGCAGTCTCCCTGTTAACCCTTGGGGAACACGCAGGTCGAGGTACCGGAGGGCCTAGTGCCTGGGCACACTGTGTCTCCCGGTACGCTGTTGTGCTCCTTCCCATCCCCCCTGGGGGCTCTGGGAAGTGGGAGATAGGAGCCTTGCACAGCTCCGCTCCGTCCGAGGCCTCCCTAAATGGTGCTTACAGACCGGACTGGAGTCAGCTCTGTCCGAGGCCTCCCTAAATGGTGCTTACAGACCGGACTAGAGCCAGCCCAGTCCGAGGCCTCCCTAAATGGTGCTAACAGACCGGACTGGTGCTGAACCCCCGTCCGAGGCCTCCCATAATATGGTGCTTACAGACCGGACCGGCACTGAGATACTTCGGTGTCTCCGGTGTGCCTGGGGGCAGTGTCTGGCACTAGTGTGTTCATGACACTCAGACCGCGAGTTGCCTTCGGGTCCGCGGATCTGCGGGTGTACCCTGTGCTGGGGTCACCCTGGCTGACCGCCCTGTGTGTCACAGGGGCTGCGGCTGTGGGCTTCAGACTTTGTCTGTGAGCCTGGGTATTTATATTTATACCTCCCGCACTGCGGGCCCCGGCGCTTACATTGTATTGTAATGGCGGCCGGGAGAGATGTGGAGCGGCCCATGTGACCTGGATGGGCGTGTGTGTGTGCTTCCCGCGTGTTTCGGCCCTGCCCTCTGCTTCTACAGCGGCGGCCATCTTTTCCCCTCACTTTCCTGCATGGGATCGTTGGAGACTGCTCTGCTGCACTCCAGGGGAGACCAGGTTTTCTTTCCTCGCGGAGGCCGCACACACACACCGCTCCCTTCACCACCGCTGTGCAGCGGTTGGTAAGCCACCGGTTTCCGGTGAATTTTCTCCTGTTTGATATTCCCCTGCCGTGGGCATGTCCTCAGGGAAGAAAGGCGCTGCCAAGGCGGCCAGTACCACCCCTGTCTGCGCTACATGCACAGGAACACTGGTGGAGGGGTCCTGCAATAATTGCGGACGTCCAGAAGCCCGGACTGTCACTGCTGAGTCAGCAGCTCCGGTGCTACACCCTGAGGTTCAGGTGATCCCAGGGCCATGGGAGAAACAAAGCGAGATTAATGCTTCTCTGTTATCCCAATTGTCCTCCATGTCGCAATCCCTGGAGGCACTGACAAGGAGACTGGATGCTCCAGTTGCTCCTTCAAGCTACCCCCGGGTGTCTCCATCTTCCACCGTGAGACCCCTTAAGCGGGCTCGCCGGGATGAGTCACCCGAACTCCAGGTCCTCTCTGAGGAGGAGCGTCACGCTGACAGTGACGAGGATGATGGGGGTTCAACCCTCGGGTCGGTGTCTGAACCAGCTGAAGGGGTGGAGGATCTGGTGTCCTCCATCAACGAGACTTTACGCCTCGGGTTACCCCCTCAGAAGACAGCCGTGCACCCGAAGGAGGTCTATCAGTGGTTACAACCTGAGGCTAGACCATGTGGTTCCTTTTTGGACCATACTAACTTTGAAAGGGTGGTTAGAGCTCCCAGGGTACACCCTGGACGGCGTTATGTCCGCAAATACAAGGACAACCGCTTTCCCTTTCCTCAGGAGGTGCTTCAGGAGTGGTCGCAGTCCCCGAAAGTGAACGCTTCCATGACCAGGATTGCGGCACGCTCCCTCTTCTCTGCCTCTGATAGCTCCTCACTGAAGGATGCAACAGACAGACAGGTCGAACAACTCGCCAAGTCGTCTTATGAGGCTGTGGGGTCTTCATTTGCCCCGAGTTTTGCTGCGGTCTGGACTCTGCAGGCGATCACATCCTGTCTGGATGGTATTGCTGGCCTGGCAGGTTTCAACTCTGAAGTCCTGGCACTTACAGAGAGAGCAAAGGCTTATGCAGATTATGCCAGGACGGCGTCCCTGGAGACTGCCACTCGCTCAGCTGTGGCTTCGGCCAATGCGATAGCGATCCGCAGATTGTTGTGGCTACGTCTATGGGACTCAGATGCCACGTCAAAGAAGATTCTGCAGAATCTTCCTTTCTCTGGTGACAGGCTGTTTGGTGCCGAGCTGGACAAGTTGATCAGAGACTCTACGGAGTCCAAGATTCCACAGAACAGGCCTAAGCCTAGGTATACTGTGAAGAGGAACCCTAAACAGTGGTCCTTTCGTCCCAGCGCACAGCCGTCAGCGTCTTCCGCTCGCGCGGACCGTGGGGCCAAGACTTCTCAGCAGTGGCGTCCCAAGAGCCGCCAGAAGAAGTCGGCAGGTACAACAACTGCCGCTCCCAAACCCTCTTCCGCATGACTCGCTCCCTCTTCCTGCCTCCCCACAGGTTGGGGGTCGCCTGTCTCAATTTCAAGACATATGGCGACTCCACATCCAAGATCAGTGGGTCCGAGACGTAGTCTCAAGAGGATACAGGATAGAGCTGTCATCACAACCCACACACGATTCCATCGGTCTGTTCCGTCTCCAGAAAGGGCTCAGGCTTTTTATCTGGTGTTGGAGGGACTCCGCAGAGACGGAGTGGTGGTCCCAGTACCCACTGGGGAGAGGTTCAGGGGTTTTTACTCCAACCTCTTTATCGTCCCGAAGAAGGACGGCTCCTTCCGCCCGGTTCTGGACCTCAAGCTGTTCAACCGGCATGTGTTGGTTCGGAAGTTCCGCATGGAATCCCTGCGCTCCGTGATCGCGGCTGTGTCGCAGGGCGACTTCCTAGCGTCCATAGACATCCGCGACGCTTACCTTCACGTGCCCATTGCGCCGTCTCATCAACGATGGCTGAGATTTGCAGTGGGGGAAGAGCACTTCCAATTCGTGGCGCTACCCTTCGGGTTGGCCTCGGCTCCCCGGGTGTTCACGAAAGTGATGGCATCGATGATGGCCTTACTGCATGCGCAGGGACACGCCGTCATTCCTTATTTAGACGACCTGCTGGTCAGAGCGCCATCGGAACACCTGTGTCAGCGGAGCCTGCAGGCGACCATGCAGTCTCTGGAGCAGTTCGGGTGGCTTCTCAACATCCAGAAGTCCACTCTGATCCCAACCCAGTCACTGACGTACCTGGGCATGGACTTCCATACGGACTCTGCTCTAGTGTCCCTGCCTCGAGCCAAACAACTGGCCATTCAGTCAGGAGTACACGATATCCTCAGATCACCTCATTCATCCCTACGGGTATTGATGAAGCTGGTGGGACGCATGGTGGCAGCAATAGAGGCGGTGCCCTTCGCACAGTTTCGCCTCCGTCCTCTGCAACTGGAAATCCTCCAGAGGTGGGACAAGAGGACGTCCTCTCTGAATCAGCTGGTGGTCCTCTCCCAGCCGACCAGGGATGCTCTGCAGTGGTGGCTTCAGCCGAGTCACTTGTCAAAGGGACGATCCTTCCTGAAGCCATCGTGGTTAGTGGTGACCACCGACGCCAGCCTGAAGGGCTGGGGCGCGGTGTTCTTACACCACAGAGCTCAAGGTCTCTGGACAAGCTCAGAGACAACGTTGCAGATCAACGTGCTGGAGCTCAGGGCTGTCTATCTCGCACTTCTGGCCTTTCGGAGGTTCCTATCCGGACAACCGATTCGGGTTCAGTCCGACAATGCGACGACGGTCGCCTATATAAATCACCAAGGAGGAACCAGAAGTGCACAGGCTCTAGCGGAGGTCCACCGCATTCCATCATGGGTGGAAGCCAACAGCTGCTTGATTTCCGCAGTCTACATCCCAGGGGTCGAGAACTGGGAGGCAGATTACCTGAGCCGACAGGGGATGGACGCCGGAGAATGGTCTCTCCATCCGGACGTCTTCCGGGACATCTGCATCAGATGGGGGACCCCGGATGTGGATCTGATGGCCTCGCGGCTGAATCATCAGGTGCCACAATACATGGCGAGATCGTGGGACCCTCAGTCTCTGGGGGCAGATGCTCTAGTCCTGAGTTGGTCAGATTTTCACCTGCCATATGTTTTTCCGCCCCTGGCACTGATGTCCAAGGTCCTGTGGAAAATCAAGACGGAATGTCAAACAGCCATTCTAGTGGCTCCGGATTGGCCGAGGAGGTCCCGGTGTCCGGATCTGTGGCAACTGTCCGGCGGACACCGGTGGGCTCTTCCAGATCGCGCAGATCTTCTCGCGCAGGGCCCCTTCTTCCGTCCCAATTCCAGGGCCCTCAGATTGACTGCATGGCTCTTGAGGCCTGGCTCTTAACATCCAGGGGCTTCTCTCCTGCGGTTGTTTCCACCATGAACAGAGCTAGACGGCCCACGTCACGGAAGATTTACCACAGAACGTGGAAAGTCTTTTTCGCCTGGTGCTCCTCTGGGGGACATGCACCTTGGCCCTTGTCGATCCCGACCCTATTGGCTTTCTTGCAGTCAGGTTTGGAGTTGGGCCTTTCCCTCAGTTCTCTGAAGGGTCAGGTATCAGCACTGTCTGTATTGTTCGACAGGCGCTTGGCGCTCCTCCCAAAGGTGCGTCAATTTCTCCAAGGGGTGTCTCGAGTGGTTCCGCCGTATAGGCGACCTCTGGACCCTTGGGATCTCAACATGGTCTTGGCGGCTTTGCAGAAACCACCTTTTGAACCATTGAGAGAGGTCTCTCTTGCTTATTTGTCACAGAAAGTGGTCTTTCTGGTGGCTATTACGTCCCTGAGACGGGTCTCTGAACTGGCGGCACTATCGTGCAAGTCACCCTTTCTGGTGGTTCACCAAGACAAGGTGGTATTGCGCCCGCGGGCGGAATTCCTTCCTAAAGTGGTTTCCACTTTTCATTTGAACCAGGAGATTGTGCTCCCATCATTTTGTCCCGCTCCTGTTCATCAGATTGAGCGCGACCTCCACACTCTGGACCTCGTACGGGCTGTACGCATTTATGTGTCCAGAACTGCCTCCTTCCGGAGTTCGGACTCCTTGTTCGTACTGACGGCAGGTCGCTGTAAGGGGTCAGCGGCGTCAAAATCAACCTTGGCCAGATGGATCAAGGCACCCATTCAAGAGGCTTACCGGTCATCTGGTTTGCCTCTTCCGGTAGGCTTGAAGGCACACTCGACAAGAGCTGTCGGTGCCTCCTGGGCCTTGCGACATCGCGCCTCTGCTCTGCAGGTGTGTCAGGCGGCCACTTGGTCTAGCCTGCACACTTTCTCTAAGCACTATATGGTGCATGCCCATGCCTCTGCGGATGCAAGTTTGGGCAGGCGGGTCCTCCAGGCGGCGGTTGCCCACCTTTGACGGGGACCGCGTATGCAAACGTCTTTTGAGGAACTTTTTCCCGCCCTGGGGTATTGCTTTAGGACATCCCCATTGTCTGGGTCTCCCATTATGATGATCAGAAAAAAGAGAATTTTGTTTACGTACCGTAAATTCTTTTTTCTTGAATCATCAATGGGAGACCCAGCACCCACCCAGTGTTCCGTTGTATTTTACGGTTGATCTGTCCTCTGTTGGGGCAGTTTATCCGGGTTGTTGAACCGTCTGTTCACGGTGTCTTCCCGAGGTTTCGGGTGTGGTTTTCTGTTGTCTCCTCGCAGCTTATGAACCAAACTGAGGATGTTCCCTGCGGTAGGGGTTTATAAGCGGAGGGGGCGGTGTCTACAGTTCTTGTAGTACCTAGTGTGGCCTCCGGAGGGCAGTGCCCTAAACCCCATTGTCTGGGTCTCCCATTGATGATTCAAGAAAAAAGAATTTACGGTACGTAAACAAAATTCTCTTTTTTTTATGTTTGGTGTGGAATTATATCCAATTTGGCTTTAGGACAATTCTTTTTGTGTTTTTTCATTGAAGACAAATTAAATGAAGATAATAATACCAAAGAATTTGTGATTGCAATCATTTTTAGGAAGATACTGAGTATTATCTGACAGAATTGCAGGGGTGTCAATACTTTTGGCCACAACTGTACAGGATGGAGCCGGAGGAGCAGGATGGTGGCGGGGAGGGGGGGGGGGGCAGGATGGTGGCGAGCGGGGCAAGATGGTGGTGGGGGGGCAGGATGGAGCGAGCAGGACAGGATGGAGCGAATGGGGATGGATGGTGGCGAGCGGGGCAGGATGGAGCCGGAGGAGCAGGAGGTGGCGGGGGGGCAGGATGGTGGCGGGGCAAGGTAGGATGGTGGCGGGGGGCAGAATGGAGCCGGTGGGGCAGGATGGAGCTAGGGTGGAGGATGGAGCAAGCAGGGCAGGATGGTGGCAGGGGGGCAGGATGGAGCGAGCGGGGCAGGATGGAGGCAGGGGAACAGGATGGAACCAGGGGGGCAGGATAGAGCCAGGGGGGCAGGATGGAGCGAGGGGCAGGATAGAGCCGGGGGAGGGGGGGGCAGGATGTATCCAGCGGGGCATATGCAGCCAGCGGGGCAGGATGTAGCCGGCGGGGCAGGATGGAGCCAGGGGGGTAGGATGGAGCAAACGGGGCAGGATGGAGTCGGGGGGGGGGGGGGGCAGGAATGAACCAGTGGGGCAGGATGGAGCCAGCAGGGCAGATTGGAGCGAGCGGGGCGGGATAGAGCAAGGGGGGCAGAATCCCCCTCGCCTCCCGCTGTTCTCACCCGGCGTCTTCTCTAGTTGTCATGTGACAGAACGGGCTGTGTGATGTCACATCAGCCCGCCCTGTCACATGACCACAGTGACGGGTGAGAACAGTGGGAGCCGAGGGGGGGGCAGTATGGATGGGGTGGGGTGGAAGGCAGGGGGCAGTACCCCCCTCACCTCCCGCTGTTCTCACCCGTCTGTACACAGGGCAGGCTGATGTGACACCACACAGCCCACAATGTGTACAGACGGGTGAGAACAGCGGGAGACGAGGGGGGAGGCGAGGTGGGACGTGGGGGGGAGAGGCGAGGTAGGGGCGGCGGCTGCAAATTGGCGCGAAATTCTAACTTTGAATTCTCACTCCAATTTGCATAGCCTGCACTCATTGGTGTGGGCCCCTTTACACGCGGCTACATTTCTTGGGTGGCTACATGTAACTTACTGGTTGCAGTGAAATCATGGAGAGATTATTCCATTTGTACACAGCAACAAGATAGAACCTTGTCTCCATGATTTCACTGCAACCAGTAAGTTACTTGTAGCTACCCAAGAAATGTAGCCGCGTGTAAAGGGGCCCTTAGACAATTATATAATAGACTAGATGGTGGCCCGATTTTTAACTTCAATAGTTTTTATTGTGAATACATAGTACAATTAAGACATTTAGGTAACCAAGGTACAATTACAAGAAGGGAAAACAGGACAATCAAGCAAAGAGTTTGACACGGACGAATCAATAATTCACAAATCTCCTTAGTTTCAGAGTATCAGAAGTCGCCTCATACTTACAGCCAATACTCAAAGAAAGCCACAGGCAGTATGGCTTCAAGGTGCAGGTCTACTCTCAGTCTCTGGACGCAAATCCTGTCCTGAGTCATCCTGCCATTACTGATAGGTTACATGACTGTTACCATTGCCTAGCCAGGCCTTGTGGAGAAATAATAGAAATAAAAGAAACAAGAAGCAGACTTAGCTATCCGGCCGGTGAGTAGGGTCTCTGAGTAATATGCTCAGACTACAGGACAAAATACAGGGCAGGGCCAGAGACAAGAAGGAGGAGCTAAGAAAGGGAGGGAGCTGAGGGGTATGATCAGGATGAAGGATAGAATTGGGAGGGGAGGGAAATGGTGGCCCGATTCTAACGCATCGGGTATTCTAGAATATGTTTGTATTTTATTTATGAAGATTTAAGAATAATGCAATGAATACACAATATCTATCATCTACCTACAGTGCCTACAAGTAGTATTCAACCCCCTGCAGATTTAGGTGGTTTGATAAGATGCAAATAAGTTAGAGCCTTCAAACTGCAAACGAGAGTAGGATTTATTAACAGAAGCATAAATCTTACAAACCAAAAAGTTATGTTGCTCAGTTGAATTTTAAAAAATTTTAAACATAAAAGTGTGGGTCAATTATTATTCAACCCCTAGGTTTAATATTTTGTGGAATAACCCTTGCTTGCAATTACAGCTAATAATCGTCTTTTATAAGACCTGATCAGGCCGGCACAGGTCTCTGGAGTTATCTTGGCCCACTCCTCCATGCAGATCTTCTCCAAGTTAAACCACCTAAATCTGCAGGGGGTTGAATACTACTTGTAGGCACTGTATGTGCCTATCGTCTATGTATGCTATATTTATTCATCATCTCTCTATGCATGTTTTATCTATGTATCTATCTACCTATGTATCTATCTATCTGTATAGACCACACCTTGAGATGGAGATGTGGTGAACAGCTGTCCCGCCCATCTCTTTAACTGTTCACAAAAACCCGGCCCTGTTAAAGATAAATTAAGTTTCTCAGCATCTATGATACTGGAACATTACATCTGGGTTAATATCACTAAATTTAACAATTTGGATGATACACATCTCTCCTCTTATACTTAACGTGTGATCACCTTACTTTATAAAATATCTATAAATTTATCACACCTATATATTTATGTATACCTATGTCATATCTATCTGTTATCTAGCTATGTATTATCTATGCATTTTACATCTATTTATTTGTGCATCTGTCCATGTATTTTTTTTTCTTGCATTTTATATCTGTCTATCTATCTATCTATCATCTGGCTATGTATTATCTATGTATTTAGATCTATGTATTTGTGCATCTATCCAGCTATTTTTTTTTTTTTTTGCATTAGATAGATAAATACATAGATATAAATCTATGTATCTATGTGTATCTATGTAACAGACTAATAATGCAATGAATATACAGCATTTTCCCGGTACAATATATACATTATCATTAAATGTAATCAACCTAAAATATTTTTGTACACCACATTTATTGTGAAAACCTTTGGACTATCTCTAAGCAAATAAACAATTGAAGAAGAAACAGCGCCTCTCACACTGGGGGTGCGATTATTCCATCAATACTTTATTCCAGCATAAAATCGGCACGACGTTTCGGACCTCACATGGTCCTTTATCAAGTACACTATAGCTAAACACCATTTTCTTTATATAGCATAAAACCCACTCCCTCATTAGTAAATATCTAATCAGTATCAATATTGATCAAAACATTGCAGTAAACTACATATACAGACAGTTAAAACATCCCCCATAATCACAATCAAATATAGCGGACATTATCCCATCCCCTCGCATCATCTGATCACCTGTAGCGACAATATCGTATGAAAAACGCTTCACACTTGTTCTTTCTGTGTAGTGGCCATAGTGGGATCAGCAACTGGTGTCATTTGATGTGGTGTCTCTTTACACCTCTATCGAACATGATAGAGGTTTAAATGCCGTCGATGTGACGCTCGCTGCCTCTGACATGGCGCCGGACTGTGCACGGTTCACTCTGGCGCTGCTGGAGTTCATCCTCAGGAGGAATTATTTCCTCTTTGGGGATGATTATTTCCTGCAGCGCCGCGGAACAGCCATGGGGTCAAATGTGGCCCCCACTTATGCTAATATCTATATAGCTGTCCTGGAGAGTGAATACGTGTACAGGTCCTCTCATTGGTGCCATGTCAGGGGTTGGCGACGTTACATCGACGACATTTTCTTTATCTGGGATGGATCACGTGAGGAATTGGATCTCTTTTTCAATGATGTGAATAACATCTATCCAGAGCTAGGCTTTACAATGGTGTGCTCGCTGGAGAAGGTGCAATTTTTGGACACATTGGTCTACAAGAGTGGAGGGACCTTGAGTACTGATTTGTTTGTGAAGGAGACAGATCGAAACAGTACATTATGCTGGAATAAAGTATTGATGGAATAATCGCACCCCCAGTGTGAGAGGCACTGTTTCTTCTTCAATTGTTTATGTGAGTATCCAGGTTGGACTCCCTGGTTTTGTTACTTGCGCCCAATGAGACCATACGGGACTGTATGAAGATATAGTGAGTCCCTATAATCCTAGGTGCTGTGAACCAATTTCTATCTTGTATCTCTAAGCAAATGTCCTTGTAAAGGGGTATCAAGAACTTGCACCTTGACGTTCGATTTCATTTTAACTCTTGAAAATGTAACATACAGTTGTCCATGACCGAAAACTGGCTCCGGTAGATATATGCCAACACGGTGTAGATTTTGACCTTGTGACTTGTTTATAGTCATGGCAAAAGCTGGTTTTACTGGAAACTGTAGACGCCGAAGTCTAAATGGAAGACCTGTGTCTGAAGGACATAAATCAATGCATGGAATAAACACTTTGTCTCCTTTTGCTGATCCACTGATGACTCTTGCTTGAATTAGGTGGGAATGGAGTCCAGTAACAATAAGGCGAGTTCCATTACATAGACCATTTTCTGTATTTAGATTCCGAAGCAACATTACAATTGTTCCAACTTTTAGTTGTAGTCTGTGGGATGGCATTCCTGATTATGTAAGACTATTTAAAGATTCAACTGGATAATGCTCTTGTTCATCTTCATTGTCTACATCCACTGAATCATCAGTGTTGTACAGCTTATACTCTCCAGGCATTCTATCCATCACACGGGAGTTTAACAGAGCCACATCATCGTTCTTGGGACTGAGAATTGCATGGGAAGAGGCTCTCTCAACACTGGTTTAGTTGTTCACATCAATTTCAATGCGTTATCCAAAAACATCAGTTACAATGCAGTCAGTGCACAACATGTCTTCTGGTATTTCAATAATATCTTCCCCAAGGTTGTATTCGTTGCTAAGTTCACAGTTACCAAGTTTAAGAAGCCAATTGCTGTACTCTGGGTCTGAAGATTGCATGTTGTTAATGAGTTGGAGTTGAGTAAACTGTTGCCAAAGATCAGCCATTTTTAAGCTGGCCTCAATAACATCTGTTCTTGTTCCATTTGGTATGACTGGAAGGCATTGCCTAAAATCTCCACCAATGACAAAAACTTTACCTCCAAACGGACTTTCCTTCTTTTCAGCAACATTTGCAGTCATTACTTCACGCAGAAGTCTGTCAGTTAAGGTCAAAGCATATTTGAGTGCCATGGTGCACTCATCAAGTATCAACAGATGTTCGTTGTTTAACTTTTTTCCAGCAAATGTGTCTTGTTTTATTTTGGAAACGGAAATTTCGTTGACAGGAACTGGTATCCCAAATAGTGAATGCATAGTGCGACCTCCTCATAAAAGATTTGCTGCAATACCTATTGTAGCCGATGGGAATACGACTTTTCCCAACCCTCTAACGTGCTGCATTAAAACTTCATATAGGTATGTTTTAGCGCTCCCGCCTGGACTGTCAATAAAGAAACATTTTGTCCTTGCATCTGCTTGGTTTTCTATGGCACTCACACTAGTATCATATGCAATATGTTGTTGTTCATTTAAGGAGTTTATTTTCTGTGTTGCCAACAATAATTTGTAAGCTCCATCATACTCTGGAAGTTGTGGAACTTGAGTTGCAGGCTGTGGCAAATTAAAGTCTAAAAATGTTATTCCATGCAGTGGTAAGACATTTTGGACATCTCGCATTGCATAATATTGGCAATTTTGACAATCTCCACTTTTGTTGTCAAGACGTAAGCAGTAATCCTCGATTAGATGTTCTTTGAAATTTGTCCAAAGTTGAGCGGGATTTGTAGGTGGTCCAAATACACAGATGTAGGCAAACAATTGGCGACGTTGCTTAGACATATGTAGGGTAACTGCATCTTCTAAAGTAAGTGTCCAAACAGTATCATCCAATAAAAGTCCTAAAGCCAAAGCTGCAGCTTTAAATGTATCGTGTAATACTCCGCTGTTTTCAAATAATAATAACTTGTAGCTCCTTTGACATCCATTAGTAACAGCCAAAGGCAATATCTTTCATGATCCTTGACACTAACAGTATACATGCGTCCAATGATTTTGCTAACTCCTCGTTGTCTTGGCTTCCAAGTTTTATTCCAAACGTAATGCTCTGGAATCTCGCAATACAAATACTGCCTTGCGTTGTCGTCACATTGGTTCAGCAAAAAACATTCCATTAATGTTGACGTCGTGCTTAAATTTTTTGAGACCTCTTCGACTTGACAATTTTCATAGAAATAAAGCTGTTGTTGATTAGGTAAATGGATAGCTAAATGTATAATGGCATGGGACTGTGAATGCATTGGAAATGCAAATATCCTCCAAGCAGCTTCTGGAGCATTCACATATCTTAAGTCAAGAAAAGTTGATGATTCATCGTGATTGACTGTTGTCTGTTCTATTTGAACATTAGCTTTGTCATGGCCCTTGTAGATATACTTGAAAAGATATTTGACACTTCTTATTGAAGCGCAGATTTCTACGTTGATGTGACAGTTGTAGTGTTTTGATAAGCACGGGTTGTATGGAACTATCCATGAGTTATTTATAATCTTTTTTTTGTGAATAATGTTATCAATGTGTGCTTGCCGGTAGGATGGGCAGCCATCCAAGTCTTTAACAGTGTGCTGTTTTAACTCATTTGGAAAGTCTTTAGTACACTTGCCGTTTTCCATGCATGGACTTTTTGGGTTTGCTTCACCGCATAGACCATGAACCATATGAGAGAAAATATCATACAGTTCAGGATATTTTTCTTGGTTAGGAATTTCAGCTTACACTATGTTGTCAATTTCTTCCTCTGTGCGAATCTTATACTTATTATCTTGGAATGGATTCTATGCGCATGTGGGAGACCTCGTTTCTGAAACTCAATGACGTGTACCATTGCTACAACTGTTCCAAATAGGCCATTTTTGATATCTTTCAAAAGGCTGGTGAGTTTGAGTCGAAATACACGTGCAACTAAGTCCGGCCTGTGTTCCACTTGTTGTCAGGGTTCTAGATTTTCAGTACTTTCCGGCCATTTAGGATTACAGGTCATTGTCACAAAAATGTCAGGTCTTCCATACTTTGTGACTATTGCTATTGCATCTTGATAACGCTGTTGCATGTTGCGGGGGCTAGCTTCAAACGACGACGGGAGAATTACTGTTTTTCCAGTGGGAATTCCCTTTCGAATTGATTGGTTTTGCAAATGTTCTTGAAGAACGCAGTAGTCTTCAACTTTAAGTTGTGTTTGGTTCATTTGTATAAAATTTGGCGATTAGTTTCAATTTTAACGTATGCGTCGACTAAGTACTGTTGTGTCAGTTTGCCACTGTTTAAAATAGGATTGAAGTAATTTCATACAGACAAAAGAAAACTGTAGTACAGCAGTTGTGTAATTCGTCTTACAGTGCCTTGCTTGTGTAGGTTTTCATGCCACCCTTGATCACCTCTTTGAAAGAATAGCGGATACAGAAGAGCATCAAGATTGCTGTGCAAATTGCTAATTCGCTGTGTTTTAGGAAGCAAAGGGTTGTTAAGGTTTGGCTTTAGATGGACTAATATTTGTCAATCTCGTTTTTATTGAATTTCAAAAGTACATAACATATCAAATGCAGTCAAACACAAAGTCGATTCATGTTCATAATAAACCAATATATAAATGGTAGAGTATAAATCCATCAAATTAGTGGAATAACCATACTATGTTTATCATCATTGTGGGTAGTCCTATATCTCAATTTCCAAACCCCTAGACTGCCCTTCGTTTCCAAGTCTTATAATCCTGTTGAGGGCCTCTATCCAGCCTCTCTAGCGTTATCAAAATGGCGTTTGGAAAGATAATAACTGAGATTTTGATTATATCACTACATACTAGTTCAGAGGGCACTTTACTGAAAGAAAAGAAGTGGATTCTCCAACCCTCATAGAGATTATTTAGGGTATACGAAACCACACCACCCTCAACCTGTTGGTTGGTCCAAACAGTTTAGGTATATTATTTCAGAGTGTGGTAAGAGTCACATCGTAATGTTCCTCCAACAGAATCATAGACCATTAATTGCACTCTTTCGTCTGGGAATACCCGGGGCGGATTTCTTGGCGTATTAGGTGTCTTTAGGTTATTAAAAAATAGTAAAAGCATGAGTGATAGCAAGGGTTAAGAAGGAAGTAGGAAGGGGAAAGTTTTATAGGAGCAAAAGATAGGGAAGAGTCAAAGGGGTAAAAAGAAAGGAGTTGGAAGTGAAACTAAAGATAATGAGGAAGGAGGACAGGAGCCGGAAAAGGGTGGGGGGGGGGGAGGAAGAAGAATTATCCGGACTCTGCATCGGCCGAAGCTCTCCCCACAGTGTCTCCCTCAGCAAAAATACTTCTGAAGTCAGAAGAGTCCTGAAAGAGGATCCAATCAATCCATACAGCTGAGAACGTTTCACAGGAGTCTGAAGCTTCTGCAGCCAATTCCTCCATCCGGAAGATATCCATAATTTCCCCGTACCAATCAAGCATGGTCGGCACCTGAGACGACCTCCAAAACCTCGGAATCACAGCGCGCATAGCTGAGACACAGAAACGAAGGATATCCTTCCTGTGAGACCTAACAGATCCAGGGAAGATAGATAATAATGCAACTTTGGGGTTACAAGACACCCGCTTGCCTGTAATTAAGGTATAATTAGCAAACACTTTGAGCCAGAACTGCTGAATCTCTCCACAATCATATGTGAAGCATCCGTCCCTCTCGCCTTTCCACAACGCCAACAGATCTCCGAGGTTCCATGAAACATACTATGAAAGTTAGCTGGGCAAAGATACCACCTGGTAAGCAGTTTGTCATTTCTTTCCTGTGCAATACATGTATTAGCTAGTTTGTGAGTGAAGAGAAAACATTTCCAATCACTTTCTGAGATCTCTCTGTCCAATTCTCTCTCTCATATACGTTAGAAGTAGAGAGTATTGTGTTTCTTCAAGCTTCCCAGGATCTGATATAACACTGATATCTTGCGACTTGGGGGCGAGTCTTGCTGACATAGTGCCTCCAACAGATTAGGCGTCGACCTCACCCGCGAAGTGTGGTCAACTGAATACAAAAATATTCTGTATTGGAAGAATTCTAACCTTTTGAGAGTCCGTGTAGGAGATTTGTACTGTAGCTCCATAAGTGAGGGCAAATTGCCTTCTGATAGAGTCTGACCTACTCAGGTATCGCTCTCACTCTGCCAGCACAGAAATCGACGCCTCTGAAACCCCGATGGGAAAGAAGGATTAGAGAAAAGGTGGGTAAGCGGACTAAGCTTGCCATCCGTCAAAAGGGTTTTCACCACAGAATTCCAAATTGTCAGAGTATTCCTTGTCATTTCAGTCAGCTGGCCTACTTTATTTATTTCACCATGAGTGATCCAGAGCAAGTGTTTCAGCGGGATCCCCAGGCCTTCTTGCTCCACAGCCGCCCACCTCTTGGAAGAAGCACAAAACTGCCAGTCTATAGTTCTGGCAATGGAGGCGGCCATAAATTATGTCCGTAGGTTAGGCAGCCCAGTCCCTCCCCTGGTCCTGGGCAATGAGAGAATACTCATCTGCACCCTAGGCCTTTTATTGCCCCATACAAATTTGGTTATTATAGACTGTAGTTTGGGAAAGAACTCCCTGTCTGGTGAGATAGGGACTGTTTGGAAAACATAAGAGTCGGGGCAAGATATCCATTTTAACCACGCTAATGTTCCCAAGCCACGTTAATTTAAGTTGTCTATATGCGGTTAGTGCTGACTCAATGCTGGTCAGTAGGGGCCGGTAATTCAAATGGTATAGTTGTTTAAAGTCTGCTGGGATAAATATTCCCAGGTACTTTATGGCCACTGGCTTCCACTTGAAGGGGAACTGTCTTGTCATGTGTGAAACCATCTCCCTAGGTAACGAGATGTTAAGCGCCTCGGTTTTAGAGCAATTAACTTCGCAGTTACTTAAATTGCCGAACTATTCAAACTCCTTCAGAATGGAAGGAATAGAGATCAGGGGCTGTGAGACATATAATAGAAGATCGTCCGCGAACAACGCCGTTTTGTGGTGACTCTGTCCCGCCATTATCCCATGGATGTTTGCATTTGCCCTAATTGTTGTGGCTAAGTGCTCCATTACATAAGGGGCGACAGTGGGCATCCCTGCCTAGTTCCATTCTTTATCTTAAACGGAGAGGACAAGATGCCCCGAATTCTCACATTTGCCGACGGGGAAGAATAACAAGGACAGGATTCCATGCAAGAACTTTGGGCCTAGGCCACGTTGTATCACTGCCTCCCTCAAACCCCCAGTGGACTCTGTCAAAGGCTTTCTCAGCGTCCACCGAAATCAGACCGAGTGGAGTCAAGCTATTTTTGGCCTTAGCTGTCAAGAGCAGGGTTCTAATGTTGTTATCCCTTGCCTCTCTGCCTCTGACAAAGCCCACCTGGTCTGAGTCAATCACAGAAGGGAAAAGCGGTGCTAAGCGATCCGCTAATAGTTTAGAAAAAAGTTTTATGTCCACATTCAGTAATGAAATCGGCCTGTAGTTCGAGACTGAAGATGGATCTTTCCCCGGTTTAGGGACAACCCTGATATGGGCCTCTAAAGATTGTGGCACAAAATCCGATCCCCGTAACATGGCGTTAAAGGCGGCCAACCCCGTGGGAGCCAATTGGTATTTGAGTGTTTTGTAGAAGGTTGGCAAAAACCCATCGGGGCCAGGGCATTTACCCGACGGAGTGGACTTAATGAACAGTTCCTCCTCGGTGATAACCGCCTCCAAGCTCGCTATGTCCCTCTCATCTAATGATGGAACCGCCGCTTGCCCAATGTATCTTTTAATTTTATCAGACAATTCCGAAGGCAGAAGGTCTGAGAATTCCCCCGAATATTATACAGGTCAGAGTAGTATGATCTAAACTCTTCCAGGATCTCAGCCGGAATGAAGGATTTCCTTCCAGACTTTGTTTTGACACACGGGACAAACGGCGTGTTCAAGCGAGGATGGATCAATCGGGCCAAGGGACGTCCACACTTATTTGAGTTAGTGTAAAAATAGCTCCTGGTTCTCTCCGAGTCGAACCCTCAGCAAACTCTACCGGGCGCGTCAAATACAACTTGCACACTCTTGTTTGGAATCTATTGGGCAAGTACCAATTAATAATGGTTAACAAAGAACCCGCAATTCGAATCTTCAGAATTATATAGCGGCCCATAGGGTCAATACACGTATTTAGGATCGTGTGTGTCAGCTATCGAAACTCCCTTCGTTCTCGCTTCTGGGTTGGTGCTATGATTTCAAATAGGAAAATATCTATTACGGAAACTCGGAACATGTCCTGATTTAAAATGGGTCTCTTGTTGCATCAATATCTGTCACTTCTACCTATGAGCTGAATAGAGGACCTGAGATCTTTTTTGGGGGGTATTGAATCCCTGTACATTGAGCGAGCATATTTTTAATGTTGACATGGCTGATATGGAGGTCGGGGGAAGGTAGAAAGAAGAGGGGGTACAGGGGTTAAGGGTAGAGTGAAGTAAGAAAGAAATGGAAGAAATTAGATCTAGGAGTTGGAAGGAATAAATGAAATACAGAAAGAATAGAATTGGGATAGGTTTCAGAAAAAGTAGAAAGTTCCCAGAATGATCTGGGATAACGTTTTGGGGTGGTCTATGCCAGTGTTTCCCAACTCCAGTCCTCAAGGCACACCAACAGGTCATGTTTTCAGGATCTCCTTAGGATTGCATAGGTGATAATTTAATCAATTGCACAGGGGATAATTCCATCATCTTTCTAATGATAAGGAAATTCTGAAAACATGACCTGTTGGTGTGCCTTGAGGACTGGAGTTGGGAAACACTGGTCTATGCGACTGGTCTTCCCTGATCAACAGGGGACTAGGTGTGTGACCTTTCCACTTAGGGGTCGTCCCTGCCGCCCCAGGCTAAACCCTCTCAGTAGAAGTTGTAGCATACATATAAACTGTTAGTATACATTTCAGTAGAATCAACCGGATAGGAATACCCAAATGTCTATAACAAAGTGCAACTTAATAGACTAAGTCGGTGCATTTGCCGAAAACAATTGCCACAAAATACCTTTTTGAACAAACAAATAACTGCCAGGCATAAAAGGGAAAAAATAAAAGGGGGGAAAGGGGATGGGGAGAACAAGATTAAATCTCGTACTGGCAGTCGCCTATATAGCAGGGTAATCAACTCCATAAGTCTTCTTCCGTGACTCCGCAACATGAGTAACTTTACAAATAGTCACATGTAGGGTCAGTCATCCTCACTGAGGGCTACCGATATGATCGGTATGGAATGAAAGAAAAAAAGAGTAAATGAGGACCCATCAACCTTCACCAGGGGACCTCCCCCTCAGCCTCCGGCCACCCCTCCTCCGTGACGCACCTCTTCCTTTCTTCCTCCCCTCCCTCCGTGGTTTTGGGCAATTAAGCATCGTCTCAGGCCTTCCGATGTACCCTGGCCACTCCTCCATGGATATGGTGACTGGGGGAAGTCCCAATGTGGTCATTTAATGCTGGGACGCCACTTGGATGTGTGATAAAGTGGGTCAATCTTTCTCTCCGCACCTGGAGGCGGAATGGGAAGCCCCATGTATATGGCATGTCATGCTGTCTCAGTACTTCTAGGAGAGGACGTAATGCCCTCCGTTTTTGGAGAGTGCGTCTTGACAAATCTGCCAGAAGCTGGAGAGAGTAACCCTGGTACCGGACCTGACCCAGGCTACGGGCTTTAGTGAAAATGGCCTCTTTCACTCGAAACTTGTGGACTCTGCACACCACATCCCTTGGTCTGGCCCCTTCTTCAGGTGGAGGACCCAGGGACCCATGGGCTCTATAGAACTCCAGGACCGAGTCCGCCGGTATATCTCTTATAGAGTTAAATATGTTCCTCGGAGTGCTGTCCAGATCTTTGGGCCCATCGGTCTCAGGGAGGCCCCTAATTCTAATATTATTCCCCTCTCACTATTTTCCAAATCCTCCATAGAATCCATCATCCGTTCAAAGTGAGAGGCCTGAGCAGAGACCGTGTCTTCTAGAGTCTTCAGTCTCTTATCCATGTGTTCTGAGGATGACTCAGTGGAGGCTACCCTCAGGGCAAGCTGATTTACTTCCCCTTTAAGCTCAGAGGATTCAGCCTTAAAGGAGGCTTCCATCCGGGTAATAAAGCCTTACATTTCTTCCCTCGTTGGAATAGCCTGTATCCGTAACTTAAAATCATCCCAGATTCCGGAGGGTGTGCAGGATGGCCAAAGGATGAAGAGTCTCTATGGAATTGGGAGGTCTCTTCAGGGTCTCTGGGTGTAATGTGAGCGGTCTCTCCAAGACTCCCATCCGGACAGTCTATCCCTGAAACTCCACTCTCCTCCCTCATATCCATATCCCTTCCAGGCTGCGGCTGTATAATTTTCTGCAGCTTCTCTCCCACTGCCTCTCTCATGGTGCCAGTTACAGTGAGCTGAGCAGAGCCCCCTCAGCTCTTCTATCCCCAGCTTCAGCAGGGGGATGAAATTGGCCCTTATTATCTGACCCCCTCAGATCACCAGTCAGGGGCTGTTTCACCATAATTTAGCTGTAGGGACTCTGTTTGAACCCCGTGGGATGGATCCCCGCTGGGTCCCGCCATGGGGGAGACCTGTAGGGACTTCTGCCCATTCTCCTCCGCCTCCTTTGATGTGCAGGGAGCTGCCGCCGCCATTTGCAGGTACAATGCAGACACTGGGGGAGGGGGAGAGGGAGTGCACTTTATCGGCTGCTTCAGATGATTCTATCGGGGCCGCCAATCGGGGCTGCTTTGTGTGTGGAGGACTATGGCTCCACCGCCGGTCTTCTCAGCTCCAGGCGGCCTTTGATCTCCCGCGTTCTGTGCTGCGCCGGCCGCCATCTTTCCTGTAGTCTCCACACTGTCCTGCACTGCACTTCGGAGATAGTAGGAGATTCTTGCAGCGGGAGGCACCGATGGGTCCCGGGTGAGTGGGGGTCTGCTGCTCTTGCGTTTAGCCGGCACCTACAAATGCTTAGGGCTCTGGGCACCGACTTCTAATAGCCCAGAGGCGGCTTGGGAGCAGGAGCACCAAGTTCAGCGTCTTCTCCCCGCCATGTCCAGGCCACGCCCCCCAAGATGGACTAATATATCCCTTTGAAAAGGAGGCTCTCCATCATCGTTTTCAAAAACAATTGCAGCCTCACTTACACGTGGTTTGTTATAACGTCAGGGATCTTATGTACGTTCTTGTTTAATTGCCATGACAATAGAAGGCATTTCAGTCCCATTTTCTATAGCCCTCTGTTGCTCCTCAGCTTCAATTTCTTTTAGCATGCGATATGTGGCAGCAAATGGGCTGATTTGTTGTAAATGTACGGCAATGAGATTCATCAGTTCAGCATTACACTTTCGTTTTCTTTCAGAATCATCCTTTGTTCTGTAGCCTCATTTGCATCAAGGATGTATAATTGTGTAAATGTTGACGGTTGTCCTATTTTTGGGTAAAGTGTTCCAGTGCGGTGGTAGGTATGGCCATGAATTTTAAAACAATAAGGTCCGAATCCAGGGGGCGGTGCAATGTTGGCACCAAATGAAGCTAACGCATGAGAACTGTTGATGCTTCTGATATTGGCCATAAAATTTCTAATGTGTTGATGCTTTCCTTTCATCAATTGCTCAAACAGATCTGAGTAGTGACGTCTCGGTAGCATAACTTTCCCTTTTTGGCAGCATTGAGTAAACTTATTGTCACAGTAGTGTTGAATAATTGTCGTTTCATCATTTGTGACGTAACATGCAAGTAATTGAATATTCTCCTGAGCTTGCCTTAGTTGGTAGAGCATTCGTGTTGTATGAATGGCGCGAACATGTTGTTGTCTGTTTGCCCTGTCTTCTGGAAATTCATTCAGCCGACACTGTTTATGAGATTCGGCATCTTGGGCTTGTCTGGCAGCAGTTTGTTGTGGTGTCTCCTGTTGCCGACAACGTCTGTGAGATGCCTGCATCCTGGGCTTGTCTCACGGCAGTTTGCTGTGGTGTCTCTGATGTCGACGTTGTCGTCGCCTTGCTGCTTCTGGAGCTTTTCTGTCATCGTCGTTGGTGTATTTGCGCTTGCGACCAATTAAACCCATTGAATAAACATGACTGAAGTAGTTGAGACTGTCACTGACACAACGTGTGAAGTAAATGTGACTGAAGAACAGCACACTATGACTGCCAGCCTTGTAAACAAGAGTGAAGTGTGTCACACTGACTGATAGTCTTGTAAACAGGAGTGAAGTGCTCAGCAGTATTTTAAATGTTTTGTAGGTCTCCCCCCCCCACCCCACCCCCACCCCTCATTTTCAGCAAACGCAAAAACGCATGCGTTTTTGCAAACTCAGCCCAAAACGTGTTCTGCAACATTTTGGGCTACGTTTGCAAAAACGCATGCGTTTTTGCGTTTGCAAAAAATGAAATTTGTTTTTGCATGCGTTTCCATTAAACGCTATGGGGCCAAAAATGCATGCATTTTTAGTGGTATAAACGCATAGAAACTCAGGTGAAGGCAAACGCAACCCAGCATTAGATGTGCAACAGGCCTATGTCACTCTGCACCATCACTTCAGTCCGCTTACTTTGGGCCCTATAGGCATGTTGTATTTGTTTATATTGAAATCTATATGTCTCTGGTATTCCATATTCCTCTCTCAACATTTAAAAGGTTTTCAATCTATCCCGACATAATAACTGCTACATACACATCACTCCTTTCCCAATCCAATGATCAAAATCTCCCATTTTCCCAAACTCTATAAGCTCTTCATTGTGCCAAATTGGAGAATATTTTGTGAGATGTTGTATCCCTCTAATCGACTTAACCCTAAGCCAAAGCCTATCGATCAGTCCTAATGTAGGGTATCTCTGTCCCAGGCTCCTGAAGCTATTGAATCTAATCCCTGAAACAGACATCTCCATCCTGTTACAGACTTCACAATATTTTGTAACGACCCGACACATTCCATCTCACCCCGTCCTCACAGATGCTGACATTGTACTGCAATAAAATATACCCACGGGTTAGGGATTGCTAGACCCCCCTCATCTTTTGGTCTCTGTAGAGTTTCTACCTTTTATTCTCGCCTGTTTTTTACCTCAAACCAATTCACCAAAGAGAGTCCTATTCCCATGAAATCTCCTCTTAGGCAGACAGGCAGGGACGTTGTGAAGCACATACAACAACTGCGGCATAAGAATAATCTTAATAAGGCTGGTTCTACCAACAACAGATAGATGCAGTTTACACCACGCCCCAATCTTTGCTTTGAACCTTTCCAGAAGTGGGTTGAGATTAAGCTCCACATACTTAGAAAGTGGGAGTGCCACCTGGATACCAAGGTATTTACACTGGGTGACCAACCGAAGTTGCCTCCCGCTTTTGGCAATCAAACTGGGGTCTAATTCTGCGTCCACTGCCATTATAATACACCATGTTCCAAATTATTATGCTAATTGGTTTTAATTGTCATAGGGTTTTTTTTTTTCTTTCAATGAAACCCATTGATGGTATTGTGTCTCAGGGTTCTTTGGATCACTGAAATCAATCTCATATTATACCTATGATAATTAGTTTGCAGTGGGCCCAGACATACATGAAGACTAATATTCAAACAGTCTTGTTTGCTGATGAGTTCCAAGCAACCCAGGATGGCCACCATGTCCCAACAAAACTGCGACGTCAGCAAGGAGGTGAAGGAGTCCTGTTTTGGGCCGGAATCATGGGGGAACAGTTGTTAGGCCCCTTTAAGGTTCCTGAAGGTGTGAAAATGACCTTTGCAAAATATATAGAGTTTCTGACAGAACTTTCTTCCATGGTACAAAGAGCAAAACGTTCCTTCAGGATCAGGAGTAAAATCATCTTCATGCATGACAATGCGCCATCTCATGCTGCAAAGAATACCTCTGTGTCATTGTCTGCTATGGGCATAAAGAGAGATAAACCCATGGTGTGGCCACCATCTTCCCCTGACCTCAACTTTATAGAGAAGCTTTTTAATATAATCAAGCAAAAGATCTATAAGGGTGGGAGGCAGTTCACATCAAAACAGCAGCTCTGGGAGGCTATTCTGACATCATGCTAAGAAATACAAGCAGAAACTCTCCAGAAACTCACAACTTCAATGGATGCAAGAATTGTGAAGGTGATATCAAAGAAGGGTTCCTATGTTAACATGTAACTTGGCCTGTTAGGATGTTTTGGATTTAAATAGCATTTTATTTCCGTGAATGTGACCTCCTAATGCTGCCAATTCAACAAATGAGCATTTTCAGTTCTTTAAAACATATCAAATGTTTAGAAACTCTACTGTGCCTAATAATTTGGAGCAGGGCATTTAGAGGTTTTTTTTTATTTTAAAGATTATACTGTTATCATTGGGCGATTTCTTCAATAAAATTCAATGTATACTCTAACGGGTGATGACTTTTATTACACTGATTGTCATTTGCACCAACCATTTAGGAAAATCAGAGAAAAAGAACATTTGCAGCATAATTTGGAACATGGTGTAGACTTATCCTAATTTATAGTCAAGCCAGACATTCCTCCAAAATTCTTCACTATCTCCATAGCATTCGCCAAAGACTCCCTGAGGTTTTTCAGGAATAGGAGGATATCATCAGCGTATAATGCTATTTTCTCTTCAATGGTCCCAAATTGGAAGCCTTTTACCCTGCCAGAGGTCCTAATCCGTGCCGCGAGCGGTTCAATGGCCACTGCATACAGCAGTGGAGACAACGGCCAACCTTGTCTAGTGCCCCTGTGCAGCGCAAATTCTTCAGACAATTCCCCATTTACTTCAACTTGAGACATTGGAGCAAAGTAAAGCAACCTCACCCAACACAGTCAATGCTTTCCGAGCGTCCAGCGAGGAAGAGTCCTCTCCATTTACATTGCACAGAGCAGAGCTATATGAATGGAGAGATATCATACAGGCCCCATACTGATGACAGAAGTTGTGTCCAAATGATCAATCGGCTCATGTCTATCTCTCCTGACTACACACAATTGTTCTATTCGGGTGGTATTTCCGATGGTCTCTAAGTGAGAAGTGTTCAGACTTCTCTACCGGAGGTGTGCCAGATCATTCTCTCATCTGTCATCCTTTGTTGGGAGGCCCCCGAACCCACGTATGTTATATAGACAACCAATTCACTGTGACATGAGCGTCTCAGCATATTTTAGTGGCATGGCAATCTTAAAGGGACACTGTCACCAGGTTTTTGCCATCTCATCTGACAGCAGCATAATGTAGAGACAGAGACCCTGATTCCAGTGATATATCACTTATTGAGCTGCTCAGTGTAGTTTTCATAAAATCACTGTTTAATCAGCTGGAGATTAACATTATAGGACTAATCAAGTAGTCCAGCATATTCATTTACTGCTAAATCTAGAGCAGAGAAAACAGTAATTCTATCAAAATGACAACAAGCAGCTCAGTAAGTGACATATGCTGAAATCAGGGTCTCTATCTCTATATTATGCTGCTATAAGATGGGATGGCAAAAACCTGGTGACCGTTTCCCTTTAAGCAGTAACTTAAACAGAATGTTGTAAAACAATAAAAATACAACTGCTGCTGGGTCCCAGTTAGTCTCTGTATTTATTGGTCAGTCCCAAAGAACTTGTGATTCTTAAGCTACTTTCACATAACGATTTTGTAAAACCCGATGCTGTCTGACATAAATCGGACAGCATCGGATTCTTCTGATGCCTGGAATCGGATGCCAAGTAGGCGTCTGATTCTGACATTTTATCTGATGCCCGCCCTCACCTCGCTCCCTGTCAGCTGTCATCAGCTGTCTCTCCCCCGGTCCTCCAATGTGGTCCCCCGTCCTCCCCTCTTCTCCCCCGGTCCTCCATAGCGCTCCCCCTTTTACCCCGGTCCTCCATTGTGCTCCCCCCTGGTCTTCCATTGCGCTCCCCCTTGCTCCCCCGGGGGAGCCCAATGGAGGACCGGGGGAGAACGGGGGAGCGCTATGGAGGACCGGGGGAGAAGAGGGGAGGACGGGGGACCACATTGGAGGACCGGGGGAGAGACAGCTGATGACAGCTGACAGGGAGCGAGGTGAGGGCGGGCATCAGATAAAATGTCGGAATCGGACGCCTATTTGGCATCGATTCCAGGCATCAGAAGAATCGGATGCTGTCCGATTTATGTCGGACAGCATCGGGTTTTACAGTATCGTTAAGTGAAAGTAGCCTTAGCAATTCAACTTATGTTCAAGTCCGTACGAGACCGGAGAGAATAGAACATCTACACGTTCTATCTCCTCATATGTGTCCCCTTATTATTTCCAGTCATTGTATTATTACACAGGATCTTTATGATGTTACATCGTCATCTTCTCCCCATTCAGGTCCCTACAATATCGGATCCTCTCACATCTTCTATACAAGAGAATTCTCCTGATTGACCATCAAGGATGGATCTGGACAGGGACAAGATGGCGGAGAGGATCTTCCACCTCACCCTAGAGATCCTCTTCCTTGTTACTGGAGAGGTGAGAGATTGTGATGACAATGTCACATGACATCATTCTTATCTATGGACAGAATAACAGATGACAGAACTGGAGAGGTGAGGACTCTGGAAATGTCTGGAGACTGGAGATTTATTAATGTGTCTCTCCATAACCAGGATTACACAGTAGTGAAGAGCTCTAGTGATCTGTGCTGTCAGGACCCTGTGTCTGAGGGAAGAGCCCTGAGCCCAATCACGGGGCCTCCACCTCACCCCCTGATACATGAGGACATCAATGACCAGAAGATCCTAGAACTCACCTACAAGATGATTGAGCTGCTGACTGGAGAGGTGACACTGCTGGGAATGCTGCTGCTGGGACATTATACAGTAACGCTATGAAGGGATCGGGGGATGACAATGGTATCATTGTATGTGTCAGGTTCCTATAAGGTGTCAGGACGTCACCGTCTATTTCTCCATGGAGGAGTGGGAGTATTTAGAAGGACACAAAGATCTGTACAAGGACATAGTCATGATGGAGGATCCCCAGCCCCTCACATCACCAGGTAATAGACAGGACTAAATACACATGGCCTATAATGATCTGTATGTAAAGAATGAATTCAGTCCCTGTATGTGTCTCCTCCAGGTCTATCCAGTAAGAGGACACACCAGAGAGATGTCCCCGTCCTCTTCTCCCACAGGACTGTAAACAAGAAGATCCCGATGTTCCTCCGGATCATCAGGTAGATGGAGAGAAGGTGTGATGAGATCTCCCTATGATGTGTAGAGGCTGTGAAGGTCTTGTGCTCAGTCTTGTTTTATCCTCCAGTATTCTATGTTTTATACTTGTGTAATGAGAACGGTGGAGATGGCAG